>JARFJB010001708.1:130000-160000 GCA_036346205.1 Vesta saturnalis
TAAATTAACCAATTCAATTTTGAAACAACAAACAGCACATAAAACATGACTTGTTTTTTAATTTATTCTGATTAGGACTCTAAATTTACAATTTTTGATGGAGCGTGGATATTACTGCTTCAAGAATTGTAGGATAATGAACGCAGTTATTTTGCTTTGAACGCATTTTATGCAGGTGTGAATGCGAACATTCCATATTTATCTTAGCCACCAATTCACATTACAATTTTGAAACGAGATATGCAAATGTATGAATACAATTGTCACTTGTATTGCATAAATACATGGCGTAAAGTTTTCAGATTTACATGCTTCTGGGAACTGTTTTGAGTTTTATTTAACGCAAGCTTTTTTCTCTTTTAACTGTATATTTTCACACTTTCTTTATATGCATGATATTTTACAATAACCTTCTTAGTGTATTTTTAAGTTATCATTTCATACAATTATGAAATTATTTGAAATTAACATTTTTTATTCAACACTTACTTAAGGATACAATTATTTCCTTAACTTATTATAAGTTTTGTTATGAACGAATAAGTTCAAAAGTAAATATGTAATTGAAAATTATTGTTAATTTTATTAAATACAACTACTACGACTGCTAGGTAAACTTTTTATTTAAGTATTTAACAAAATTAATAATAATTTTCAATCTCCTTAACTTACTTGTTTTCACTTTTTAACCTTTAAATAAAACAACTGTTAAATAGCTTCACATTCGTTTTCTGTTTCTTTCTTTATATATGTGATAGAGATATTTAATAAGAAATAAAACACATTCATTTATTTATTTATTAAAATCCGTAAATCTATAATATGCAAAAAAATAATTATAATTACACTTAAGTTCCCTACAAAAACTAAAACTAAACACTACTTTAAACAATAAGAAAACTACTTCTATCGAACAATTTCCACATTTTTATTAGCTTCAGTTAACTCACTGGTTAAACGTTGCACTTTTGACACTTTCAGAGACTATGTATGTTCACAAAATGTCCTGCAGCCACCTAACTTGATTTTAAATTCATGCAGGTTTGTGAGATGCTGCGTTTGGAGGGTAGGGTCTTGAGTTATGGGTGGTTGTGGTGGTGAACCCCTTGGTGTGATTAATTCCAAGTTTTTCCCTCCATATTGCAGTAAAGGTGGCTGCAGTAGTGCTGGTGGTGGTGGTGGTGAATGTTTTTATACTCCCATTTTATTAACTAGTATTAACACTTAGGAATAGTTTATATATACATACATATCTAACAAAAATTATTGTTATTATTATTATTACATCCTAAATTACTACCGACAAAAAATAAATTACTTTCTAAAAAATTTACTACTAATGAGAAGAAAACCTAATTACTAACTTACATACAGATAACACCCATCACACATCAATCCCCTCCAACTTACGCAAAATGCTTTCCGTGTTTTTAGTATTACGACGCACACATTCTAACTCCCGATTTGCCAGTTCTTCGGTAAGTCCTTCGATTCGCTCCATTCCCATCCCCTCACCATTAACATAGTCGTTGTACATTTTACGTAACCACGCAACACTTTTTTTCTTAAACGCCTGCAGGGTTGGTGGTGGGTCCTGCTCTTCGCGCTGAGCAAGGTACCCTATTAACGATAAATTTTTACCTCCATATTTCTAAGTTCAGCCTTTTCAAACAAAAAAAAATCAATTTTCTCCCCTTGTCGACTTTTCAACGTATCTAACACATATATCAAATTGGGGCAGCTACCCCTAATGTAAAAGCTACCCCTAGTAGGCGATAGACATATTTTTTAAGCAGTTCAACCTTTGAAAACAAAGAAAATCAATTTTTCTTGAAAACGGGCCAGAATTTGCCAAAAATAAGTTAAATTAAACGAAAAAATCTAAATTTAAAGCTAAAAATAAAAATTGCAAGGTCATCATCATCATGATCATATTACAATTCTTAGAAAACTAAAAATAGAGTTTTCAAGGTCAAAGAGTAATGACCTGCATGGGTATCATATTAAGTTTCTTAGAAATCTAAAAATAGAATCAGTTCTTGGAAACATGAAGTATGATAGGTTGCTATGTATGTATTTATGTATGCTAAAATGTAGATCAAGATCAAATGGTACTTAGGTTGACTAAATGGTGTGATGGTAAAATAGTTTTCTAAACTAAAAGTAGGTCAAGGTGGGTATTTAACAAGCTTAAAAGTAAGAGGTACTCAAATCAAGGACACATGTCAGCAGGAAACACTAGCAATCACAACGAAATAATATATATAATTGACGAACTACGTAACGCTAAAGTAATAAAGTAACATCTCTTGTTATAAACCTATTACTATACTCATTTGGTTTCATTGTTACAACGACTATCACTAAAGATAGTACTGCATGTCCATCATTAAAACCAATAGATAAATTTGGTTGACACCTTCACCATCAAATGACAATAGATAAATTTAGTAAATATATTACTCAGCATCACAGTGATGCCACGCACAGTGATGACACGAAACCAGGTGATATATATTACGAAACTTATTTTACTTGGCAAGGTTTATTGCATAAGAAGACAGTAGATACTCCATTGGGTACAGATGGAAAACATTTGTTTCCTTATACAGAGTGTACAATAACGCATTGTATGTAGTCACCTCACACTCTTCATCTTCAAGTAGATGATCTACTATATACGACGCCGCTGTATATAATTAATCGAACTATTCGTAAGAAAGCTGTTATTCAACCTATAATACCAGAAAGTGTGAAATTTACGAAAGAACATTCATTCATCATAGAGATTCTACTAAAATCGAAAGCGAAAAATGAGTAAAGCTGATGTTGTTGAAGAACTGCACAAACCAGCAAGGAGAAATTTTCCTCGGCGTTGTGTAGTACTCAAAGGGTTAAATCATCTATTTCAAGCCGATTTAGTGGAAATGATCCCACATGCTCGAGTGAATAAAGGATTTCGATATATTTAGTGAAAATAAATGATTTCTCTAAATATGTCTGGCATTCCCCATCAAACGCAAGAATGGTAAACTAGTTGCAGATATAATGGATAAACTTCTGTCTGGTTTGCAAAGAACGCCTACACATATACAAACTGACATGGGAACAGAATCTTATAATGCGGAATTTAAAAAGTGATGAAAAAGTTCCATATCAATCATTATAGTAGTTATTCCACTTTGAAAAGTAGTATAGTGGAACGTGTAATCGCACTCTTAAAGAAATAATGTGGAAACATTCAGTATGCAAGGATCGTAAAGTGGTTAGCAATATTACCTCAATTGTTGCCGATTATAATTCAGAAAGCATAGAACCATAGGATACAAACCGGTAGATGTAACGGAAAATAATGTTGCAGATATTTTAAACCATTTAAAATGTCATAAAGTTCTTGATACTGAGACACCTAAATTTCGAGTGGGGATTATGTGCGCATTAGCAAATATAGAAGCATATTCTCTAAGGGTTACACACCTAATTAGAGTTACGAAATCTTTCAAATATCAATAGTAAAACGTTCAAGCCTAATCACCTACACTTTACGCGATAGTCGTGACGAAGAGTTTCAAGGCCGGTTCTATGAGCCGGAACTTCAAAGTCTTTAACATCCTGACATTCACCTAGTTAAACGTGTAATCCGACGTCAAGGGAATAAATCTCTCGTTAAATGGCTGGGTTTGATAATTCTCACAATTCCTGGATTTCCAACAAAGATATTATATAATACGTTGTGTACGCTTACTTCTATATGTTGTACTATTATTATGCAATAAATAATTTTTTATATTAAAGTTTTATTTATGTTAACATATATACATATAACACTACATACTAAAGCGTCTGACAAACACACTGACGGTGCTGATTTTCGAGGATTGGTGAGATTATAGTATCACAGTCTTCTATTATTTTTTAAATTGGGCGGAATCTCTAGCTAATCGTTCCCATTCACCTTTTCGCGCCTGCCTATGCTCCACGTTCCATTCTATTATACTGTGAACTACGTTTTGGACTCATTAATGTACTTAGCGAGTCGTCATCTAATGACTCATAATTTGGTAAATGCCGTTCTATTTCGTGTACAAATTGCTCCAAAGATATTTCTTTAAGTTCTTCTATTAATCGCTTCATACAACAAATGCACATTACACCATCATCATGCGTTTGCAAGTATTTCTCACAAAGACGTATTCCTCCTACATACTTATTTAAATTATCTAAATAGTCATCACTAAATCTACCCACCCCATACATTTTTTCATCAAATTCTAACGATTGAAATTGACATATTAGTATTTGCACTGCACTAGCACAGTCTACAGCTTTAAGCCACGACTTTGCACTATAACATCCACATATTGACTAACATACATTATATATCCCTGTTCTCTATATGCTCGTTACCCCCACTTTTTACTTTTCCGCTTTGGCAACTTCTACATCAATATTCAGTTTTTCCTTGGCAAATTCAAGAATTTCCATAAATCATACTATATTGGGATCAAATATATCCTGCAATGGTGCTATTAGCCTGCATATGTCAAGCTCAGACATTTCCGCTGCTGCACTTATTATTTTATTATAAAATAATGAAAAGTTCATGGTAGGCATTAGATAACTATTCTATAGACTCCCATCCTAAATATCTTTCTGATTCTTCACAATCATTCATGCGAATAACTTTCTTCTTGTTAATAGTTTCATACGATACAGTTTTCGAGCCCACCTTTGTAGGTAGCCATGGTCCTTCCGGTGAGTAGAGATAATTTGTAATTATTCCCTGATTGTCCATAAGTAAATGTCATTCCTTCCTATCAAACGTCACTCCACTACTCTTAGATCCACCAAGTTTCACGACTGCTTCAAAATTGAATCGAGGTGACAGACCGACACTAACATACTTCGACTTACTTTTGTTTATGTAATACTGCACATTATTAATTAAAATATCACGACACTCACTTGAATTTATAATACTGGCAATCTTCGCCTTTTCTACCGCTTGACGTAAGATGTTCTCCATTATGTACGATACTGACTTCACATGCACTCCCTCTGTATTTATATCCCACCTTCCCCTCTCTTTTTTTACCTGCAGGGTCAGTGACGTGACCTCGACATTATTAACACGTATTACTACAACGACCTTGACAGCTTCACTGTTCCAAGGCTACCTGTCAATACTGGAGAGTCCACTGCTTCAAGGTTTTCTGTCAATAATTTGGTTAAGGTTAGCACTCCTTCCTTTTCAATACAAAATCGAGGTCACCTCCTTCTTACACGAAGTTACCTAGGCCTCCACAAGGTCCTTTTGAGTTAAAAGGAGGGATAACGCGTATACTATTGTAGAGTTTCCACGATATTTAGTATGTCAGCTACCCCTGTTCAAGATGATTGAAATACACCTGAAGTCTACCAACCATTATCACTACTTAATCTTAGTGCGCGACGAGTATGTAACCTTATATCTAACTGGGTAATATTTGAAAAAAAAAAGAATTACTACCACCTACTACAACAGTGCTTCGGAATCAATATCAAGAGGTAAAGTGGGATTTGGCATGGTTCGACACCTTGGGCGAATCTACGATCACGTCTCGGATAGTAGTTTGAAATATTACTCTCACATTCGCTACCATCTGGTTGGTGGTGTGCATTTATGCCATGCATGCTACTCCACGTTGCAACCACGAGATTACCGCGTGGTTAATCACCACACCCATATGGAGAAATGGGTAATTTTTTACCACATATCACATGATGAATACTGGTACTCACCATGTAGAGCACCCCTAACCACGTTATATGATGTGTATGACGATGACCCGTGTTACCTGTGTGACGAAGTCTGTTATGTGCAGTATTAACATTTTTTACTATGTATTGTATGTAATAGATTATTTTATGTCATTCGATTACTTTCTTCAGCAGTTAAAACATGTGCGACGTGCCACCAAACTTTTATTATCCTCAGTATTACAATTGTTTCGATAAACGCTTGCTAAAGTATCGAACATGGTCTGGAGTTCAATCTCCTTCATTACTTGCTGCGGCAGGGTTCATTTCTACATGGGCAGACGACACGGTTGAATTCTTCCTGTGTGGGGTTAGAATAAACCGATGGAAACCATCTGACGATCCGTTACAGGAGCATCTCCGATGGGCACCACGCTGCACGTATGCTCAGTTACTTACACCACGTCCACGCAGATGTAATGAAACGTAAGTGGAACGAACCTTTTGCACTTGTACTAAATCAAAATGTTTTATTCCTAAAGAGAATCATATTTCTGAATAATGCAATTGTACATGTCCTTGTTTTTACAGGAAATAAATATATTAATATATCGTTTTCTTTTTATTTGGTTTCTAGAGTGTGTATCAGCTAAGCGTAAAGTAAGGTGAATAGATAGGATACTCAGGTAGCGTTTAGTGCGTGGTCATCACAAATGACCTTGCTAATGTATGAAATGACTGACCTTGGTATTGTGTAAGCTTTTGGGACCTCGAGCAAGTAGGGCATACGAGTGGCCTTCATGGTTTGTAAACTTGGTAAAGTGTTGTATAACCTTGGACGTGTGGGACATTGTGAAAGTAGGTCAGACACTGCAGTTGTGCAACCTTGGTCAGGTGGTAGCCTTGGAAATGTGGTGTGTTCTAGAAGGTTCCAAACTTACCTACTATGTTCCTAACTTTTGATTTTGCTCATATACTATTTATACGCATCATTTTACTTCCATGTAATGTTCTATTCAAAATCATTCCAATTACAATGTGAATTGCATTAAGGACTAATAGTATTTTACATTATTAACATGACATTGCAAACGTAATTGTGACATAAATGTTCACAATAGTTTATTGAATTGATTGGTGCAAATTCTTTAAATCAATGTTGAATATGTCAACAGAAGCAGATATGTTAAAAATATAACACATTATAAATGGGTGCATTTCGTAATATATATTGGTTCTACACATGGGCAGACAGAGTGTTAATGGATTTCTTGAAGATAACCTGAGTACTACAAAAAGACTGTTTTCCAAAAGCTAGGGGAAATGTATTTTATTGCTTAACAGTTTATATAGGAAGGAGATACAGAGACGCTTTCTTCTGCTGACCAGTGGTAATATGTCGAATCTCTCAAGCAAGACCCTTTCAGGATGTCCTCTTTCTGGATAGCACCGTCACTCCGAAAACATAGATATTTAATAAATCGCCGCCGAATACTTTCTGTTTCATTAACATATATTTTATAAATTGGGTACCATATTAGGGAGCCATACTCTCAGCGAGACCTAACCAGAGACGTGTAAAGGGTCATAATTGTAGAAATCAGAACACATACGAACGATGAAGCCTAATGTGTGAAAAGAATGTTTTATTGTAGTGGTAATATGGAAGGAGAATGAAAAGTAGCTGTCAAAGTATATACCCAGACCTTTTATTACTGTTAATCTTTGTAGGCCTGCGAACGTATAACCATACTTAATGTTTATAAATGTTCGTGGGTAGGTAACCACTTGCATTTAGCTACGTTCAGGCTAAACTTATTTGTAAGACACCATGCATACAGTGAATTCAAATTACGTTGAAGTTTTTCACAATCAGATACGAAAGAAATTTGAGCCGTTCGCAAATAATAGCTCCAAAAGTATATCATTGATAAAGATCTATTTATAACGGCATTTCTAAATACCTCGTTAGCCGTGGCATAAAAGTGTTACCACAACAACGGGTTGTTAGTTGTTAAATTGCTGTCTCTCTCACACACTCACACAATCGCACACGTATGCACACGCACACGAGGCTGCTGACTTATAAGAAGTATCGAGTTAGTTGTCAATTTTACAAGTAAGTAGTTTGATATTTCATTGTTTATGTTTGGTCAGATTAATTAACTAGTAAAATGTTTAGTAATCGTAGTATACATGTTACTTAAACAATTCATAAATACAATTAAACATTCTCGGCCATTGTCTCTTGTTGTTTATAAGCGCACTCATATCAATTATTATCTACATTTGGGCATATAAGAATAAAATAGGGTTGTGTGTGTATGAAACTGCTATCAGACATACTAAATTATTTCATGAGGATAATTTTGCGTTGTTTTGGCTTGGTTTATCTTGAATATGTTTTTTGCATGTTTGTATGTTTGGAGGTTTACGGGTTTGGGTGTTTACTTGCTTGCATATGTGTTTGTGACTGCTAGCTTTTCTGCTTGTTTTAGTTCAATTGGTATCTTTTCTTGCTTGTTTAGGGTGTTTGGATGTTAGCAGAAGCTAGTTTCTTTGTTTTGGAGTTTGCGTGTGTGTATGTTTGGACGTTGAGTACCTTGTGTTTTTGTTTGTGTATTTTTGTTTAAAAAAAGCGCACTGAGAAAAATTGATGTTGTCATTTTCAAAATTCTTAGCAGTGATTTCTAATTACACTGCTAGTTTAGTTATTTTTTAAATTATGCAATAAAATGATCTCGAATATTACGTGATACGTTTCTATTGTACCGAAAAATGGTACTACTTTAATCATTTTTAAAAGCGCTGCACTTCATTAATTCTATACGTCACCATCACACGTCTATGCACATGTATGATGGTAGTGTACTTACATTAAGGGAATGAACCTATTAATAAATTATTCTTTACTGTTACTGCACTAATGTTGAAATTGGGAATCATTCGATAAAGATTGACAGAAACTCTAATTTTCCTTGTTTTTGGAATAACTACAATATAAAATAATTACAAATTACGCTGGTATAACAGAACATGTGTCCAAGCAAATGGGTAATTGCACATAGTCGAACTACTGTCGTTTTCGCCCAAGTTTATAATGATCGGAGCTATATCTGCAATATGTAATTGTTGTTTTCGTTCATACCAATCATTTATTATTTTTTCTGTGACATGAAGAAAGTGGATTCTCTTCCGGGCAATCTCGGGTAACTCCATCAAACTGCGGCGTAGTTTACCTATTTCTTGTAATGCACGGATAGGTGTAGCATTTAAGGAAGTTCAAAGTATTATATTAACGAAGCTTCCAGTATCTTAGCTTTAGTATCTAAATGTTTCGGTGTATCTGTGAATAAGCAAGTAAATGTAAATTCAAAAACACTTGACACCGCAACAGCACGGTACGATTAACAACGCTAAAAGAACAGATTTTTATGCTAAGAGGGACATTGAAGCAAAATAAACTGTCAACAACTGTCAAAACGTTTGGCATAGATGTTAGTACAGTATACGGTTTTGCCTACTTTTTCCACTACAAAAAGATAACTAGATGTAAAAAAGTTAAAGTAATCAAATACTTGTTTTAAATTGGCATGGTATTTTATTCCGTCGATGTCATGCAATGCTTTCGTGAATGAACAAAGTACAGTTAGCTTTTAAATAGCAAAAAAGAGAAATGGAAACCCCAGCATGGGACAAGGTGATCCGGAGCCTAGCCCCACCTGTCGGGCATGAGGGCTCGGGTGGAACGCTGCATGTAGAAAACAGTACTCAAGCCTGAACATGTAAAGCAAGAAGCGAAAACAGAGTAGGGGTTAAGCAAGGGATAAGAGTAATGGTGGCGACCCACTATAAGTCGGCTGAAACGGGAAGAGGAATGGGAAACCAATCAGAAATTGGTTGCAGAAGTGTGCGCGAGTTACCTACTCTCAAGTGTCACTGTTCAATAGTTTAATATCGTCTAGTGTGCACTTGAAGAATGTGTTTTTAAAATGTGCATATATTGCAGTTAGAGACGATTTGATTATAATGTTAGATCTACAATCAGTGTCATTGGAAGGAAGCCCTTAAAAGCAGATACACTCGCGCAGTCACCCTTCTAAATTGGCCATCTCGGCCAACCACCTTCCTCACCTTTAGCTCAACACTTCACTAATTGGAATTCTGCGAAAATATGGGAGTATTTAACCTCCGAGGCTTGAATGTTAAAAATATTGTGAACCGTTTGATCATTATCAAAAGTTTCCACGGTACAGCCCCGCACGCTTTGAACGCAATTTATTAAGATACAAATGGTTCAAAAACTCTGGAGTTGAACGCGTAAGTGGTCCCTGATACTTGATTGTAAAAGATATTCTGTAGGTACCGAGAAATTTCAACAGAACAAGCTTGTACGCATTGAGCACAACTCATTAATATAAAGGTTGGCTGAAACTTGGAATTTTGACACTGTCTAACTTCATAAACATAATATTGACTGTGGGTACATTTTTTTGAGCAAACAACTTTGTATAAATTAATTGTATTGGAAACTTTGCCTTTGTTCATCAGTATTATGAAATTTAGTCCATTTTTAAGTTATGGCGTAATTATTGAATGAGTGATTTATTTTTTATCCGCCAACGCTCGTATGTAAAGTATTCTAAATAAATTTTATCAGTAATTGGAGATAATTAATCAGTAAGCCGACTTCGTTTAATTTTAACCACTTAATCAATCAGTACGAATGGAGTTTTATGCATGTCTAGGTGTGTTGTTGTTATCTACAGTGATAGTTTCGGAAATTTGTGAACCAAGTTTTACAAATACGCGTGTTTTTATACAAAATCTAAAAGTAGTACATCTTACAGGTTGCATAACTTCGTCAACTTTACAATATGGGAACATGAGCTCATTTACGATTACGGTAAAAGATCAAATAATACCTTCATTAAATAAAAATGCAGTTTCTGATATAGACGTTCATTTTCATTTAGAAATTATTCATAATAGAATTGACACTATTAAAAGAGCTGCATTTACAGATTTGCCAAGATTAGAAAACCTGTATCTAGATCACAATCACATTACTTCAATCGAATCGTATGCCTTTGAAAATTTACCGTACTTGAGATCAATTCACTTAGGAAATAATAGTCTGAAAACTTTGCCTCATACCGTTTTCATAAATCTGCCAAATTTGAGGGACGTTTTTATAACTAACAATAATTTGGAGGCTTTCGACGAAACCTGGTTTTCGCTCACGCCAGTACTGACATGGTTAGTGCTAAGTGGTAACAATATCCCTTTCATCGATAATGCTGCTTTTCAAACTCTGGAATCATTAGAAAATCTTGCATTGGATAATAATAAACTAAGACACATACACCCTAGAGGTTTTGCTGGATTACTAAACCTACGAGAATTGCTTTTAGGACATAATCAATTGGCATCTTTTGAAACTCACCTGAAATCATTACAACATCTGAAGAGATTAGCATTAAATCACAATAGGTTTACATATATTTCTCTATCAACGATAAAGGATATCCAGCATACTTTAACTGAATTTTATATGGAGTCTAATCCATTACAGTGTTCGTGTATGGACGAGCTCATCCTTTGGACTGAAAAACATAACATTACATTTTATGTCATATGTAAAAATAGGGAATTTCATTGTATTTTTCCAACAACTGATGAAGAAGACTGTGTTAAGCGATCAGACACTGAATTCAATTCGGCTGTATTTGAGATTTTTAAAACAGACTGTTTAGTAATGCGCTAATATCCAGTATATTATTAATATTAGCTAATAGTTGCATTTTTAAGATTTGAATTTTTTTCCAGTTCTTACATGTAACCTGTGTTAACGAGAAGGTCACCGCTTGGGTATCTATTAAGATGTAGAAATATGTAGAATTATAACTGTTTGTTCCTTCAGGACACGTTTAGGCACGTTTTTAATAACATGTGAAACCTTGGTATCTGTTGTTAATTTAGAATAATTTTTATAAATTTTTAATTATCAACATGGTTCGTACATTTTCCTTTATTTCTATTACATATTTTAAATAATTTGCATTCGTGCGAGTTTCATTTTGTGAACCCACGTGTCGAACACAGGCGCCAGGAGGCCAAAGGCGCCGAAGGCCCTTAAAATGTATATAAATTCAAAATTCGTTACAGGTTGCGATTAAAATAATTCAATATCGCCTTATTTTATTATAACTTATTTATGATCTCAGTAATTATTCTTGTTCTAACACGAATAGTTCGTATAGTCGTGTTAATATCATGTATACAGTGGACTCTTCATATTAAATCGCCGATGGATATATGGCCGCGGGGGCGGAGCGCGCGGGCGACGCGGCGGCGGAAATTTGTTCACGCACGAATTTACAAAATGAAGCGCAAGCGTTCTAACTCGTTTAGTCTTGTTAAAACATGCATTATTTGAAATCGTCTATGATTGAACAAACATATTATTTGCTTCATTCTCCTTCACCAAGCAGTAGTGTAGAATTTATGTACCTTGTATTTTAAAATATTTGTGAGTGAATGTGAATTTAAGAATATCAAGAACATTAAAGATTAAAGGTAAGCTATTTTGCATTTAAAATAAACATACATACATAACAATACGCATTTCCCAATAGGGTAGCGATCATGTTTGCAAAATCTAGAAAAAAAGTAATAAAAGCGAAATTATTCGAAAATGTTACTTCATACTTTCCTATAATTAAAGCAAAACTAAAGCAAATAACGCAAACAAGACTTTTGGTAATAGAATAATTACATTTATAATTTATTGAATATTTTTATTTAGATGTCTCAAGAAAGAAAGAAAAAGAAACTCTCCGGGCATCAAAATTTAATTAATAAAAAAAGACGCCAAGAAGAACAAGAGAAAAATGCTTCAAGATTAACACAGTATTTTACGAAACAAACGACCAGAACTGACCAAGATTATCCGCCAGATTCAATTCAGGAATCAGTACCCGGTTGCAGTGTAGATGAATTCAAAATACAAAGTCAGCCAGGACCAACTCCCAGTGAAGATAATCAAATCGTTGAAGAAATTACCCCTGTTTTTGGATCTGGGGACTATACTGAAGAGACAGGTACAGATACAATAAATAAATGTACATTTGATGACCTAGGACTTTGGCCGGAACCAATATCTCACATATCTAGGCAAGCTATTATAAAAACGGCTCCTAAACAAATAAAAAACTTTAATTTTCCGCTCGATTTGTTGGGTCGAAAATTTTCTGAAAGTTACTATAAGATAAACTTAAAAAATGGTGGAGAATGTAATAGAAATTAGTTGATTTACTTAATTACGAAAAATAATGTTTATTGCTTTTGTTGTAAACTTTTCGAACCTTCTCAGCAAAATAGGTTTATTCAGGGATTTAATGACTTGCATCATATAGCAATGTACCTGAACCGCCATGAAAAAACTTCCACTCACTTTACTAACTACAAAAAATGGACAGAGTTGCTTCTATCGTTCAAAAATAAAACTACTGTTGATTATTTACAGCAAACAATATTAGACATTGAAAGTAAACGATGGTATGAAGTAATAAAGCGAATAATTTATGTAATTCAATTTTATGTAAACAAAATTTAGCACTTCGAGGCAAAAGCAATAATCTTTACAATCGCAACAATGGTAATTTTTAAAATATATTTAAATGCTAGAAAAGTTTGATCCTATTATATCGGAACACACGACGTATAAATAGCGATTCTGAATTTCACAAAATGCCAACATATCTAGGAGACAAAATCCAAAATGAAATACTTTCCTTAATGGCTTTTAATATTAAAAATCATATTATAAATTTATGTCGACAAAATAAATATTTTTCAATAATATTAGATTGCACTCGGATGTTTCTCATATTGAGCAAATAAGTGTAATAATTCGATTCTTTCATTTCAATTTAGCATTAGGATCGACTGAAATACATGAACATTTTTTAGCATTTTATCCAATTTTAGATGTTACAGGGGCTGGATTAACAACATTTCTTATTGATCTATTAAAACATTAAATTTAGACATAAATAATATAAGAGGCCAAGGCTATGATAATGGCTCTAACATGCGCGGCAAAAATAGTGGCCTACAAAAAAGAATTTTAGATTTGAACCTGCGAGCTTTTTATGTTCCTTGTGCGAATCACAGCCTGAATCTAATTGTAAATGATGCCGCTAATATCAACCATGAAACAATAAATTTTTTTAATATAATACAAGAATTATACAAATTTTTCTCAGCGTCTACTAATCGATGGAATATCTTAATCAAGCATGTTACTAATTTAACTTTAAAGCCCTTATCCGAAACACGCTGGTCAAGTAGAATTGATGCCATAAAGCCTCTCTATAAATATTTAGCAGAAGTTTTTGATGCATTATTTGAAATTTGCAAAGAGTCGACGAACAATCTCAATACCAAGCAAAATGTCTGGGAGAAAAAATTTCTACATTTACATTTATTTGCTCCGTTAAAGTGTGGTATGATATTTTAAATCAAGTAAATTTTGTGAGTAAAATGCTTCAATCTCAAATTACAAATTTGCAACTTGCTTTGGATGCATTAAACAAACTAAATATATTTTTAACTAATAATCGATCTGATGCTAGTTTTGCTGAAATTGTTGAAAGTTCCAAATTAATTGAAGAAAAGTTTGACATAGAAACTGAATTTCGTAGTGCGAGGCCATTAAGACGACGTAAAAATCTACTCAATTTGATTATGAAACCTATAGTAAATCCTGAAAATTCATTCAAAGTAAATTTTTATTTCTGTATAATAGATCAAACTTTAATTTCGTTACAAGACAGATTTTCTTTATTAAAAGAACATATGGATTCATTCCAATTTTTATATTCATTAGATAATTTACAAAATAAAGAATACCTATTATCTTGCTGCAAAAAATTACAAGCTCATGAAAATCAGTCCGATATTGACGCAGATGATTTATGTGAAGAAATTTTACAATGTCAAGTATTTATTACGAATTCAAAAAAAGATATATCCCAAATAATTCAGTATATTTATTCAAATGATTTAGTAGGAGTTTTTCCAAATTTTAATGTAGCACTCCGTATTCTTTTATCATTACCTGTGTCAGTTCCGCCAGCGGAGCGGTCTTTTTCGAAATTAAAAATCATAAAGAGTTATTTACGCTCCACAATGGCGCAAAATAGATTATCAGATCTCGCAATAATTTCAATAGAGTCTGACATACTGGATAAACTTGATATTCATGATATTATCCAAACTTTTTCTTTGCTAAAAGCTAGGAAAGTAAACTTTATTTAATGACTTATTTACATTGTTTGTATTTAATTTACCGTATAATATGTATTATGTTTATATTATAAATATTATATTTTTCATTTATTATTGTTGTTTATCTGTTTTCTTGTGTTTGTAATTTTGTATTTTAAATAAAAAAGTTTACTCAGACTATTTCAATCTTTGTGTGTTTTTTATTTTAATGCGTTAAGAATATAACAAAAACAGTCATTTAAATGTCCCTAAACATAAGCCTAAAAATTATAGTATTTCAAATTAATTATTCATTATTTTTTTATTCATGTATTACTTAAAAATGCTACTAGAGAATTAAAAATTAAAGTGTCCGAACCTATAGTCGTTGGGGCTCTTATCACCTAGGCTGCAAAATATTTATAATATTAGTTTTTGATACAAATGTTTTTAATTAATGGGGCGCCATCAAAAATTTTGACACAGGCGCCGCATGCTCCTGGCGCGCCCCTGTGTGAACCTACTCTTCACTTTCTACTTTATCGTTAAAGCTTAGAGTTGTGCTCGAAAATGTAGTAGTGATTTACAATGTTCATGTATTTCTAAGTTAATTTAACCTTCTATTTTTTGTATATTTATCTCAGCATAGTAAAAATAGATAAATGAAGCTCGAGCCAAAACCAGATCAATGGAAGTTTCTTCCAATTTTTAATTTAACAAACATGGTTTTTCGCTCCCAGATTTCAAGAATTTACAGATAATAAACGTTACTTTACAAAATTCCAATACTTAGATGATAATTTTACAAGGGGCACAATAGAATCTGCATCCGAAATAGAGTCAGGTATGAGTTGTTTACTTTTCGTTCTTTTACGAGTGACCGGATCCCTAGAAGTGTTTCATTGCAATTAAATATTAAAATCTAAGGTACATTTTAATTTTAAAGATCACAGCAACTAGCATTTTTTTATTAAGAAGTAAAGATATCTTTATTGCAAGATTTTATTTATCATTTAAAAGATTTACCATGCTGACAGACGATTTGAAGGTATCTTTTTAAAAGAAAAAAAATTTACTTACACAAATCTTCGTTCCTTTGATAAATGTTTAAGTAAGAAACATTTGAACTTACAGATACATTTTCAGTTGGCAAGTTTGCTATTTTAATTTTACTAATTCAAAATGTCCAATAGCAAAGATAAGGATGCCAAACGTTTAATTGCTACACTTGAATTTTTATTGGGAGAACTAAATAATTTTACTAAATGTACAAAGGTCGTTAAACCAGAAGAATCAAATCTGATCAAATCAAACTGATCACTAAGAAATACCGTGCATTATCTGTAGATGCCACAATAACATCGTTAACCATGAAAATTACTATCATTTTCAGATTTTAGTCAAACTACTTTCGTGCAGTGGCGCGAGTTGATTGTCATTAAAAATGAAGATACTAAAGAGCAGCAAAATATTTCTGGTCAATCATAAAGCGGTATTAATTCCAGTTTTATCAATAATAATTCTAACACAAAGCTGCCTGTATTGAATGTTCCCGTATTTTTGGGCCACTACACTGATTGGTGTAGTTTTTATGAATCATTTTCAGTTTTAGTACACAACATTCCCAAGTTATCCGATGTACAAGGATTTTTTTATTTACACGATTCCTTAGAAAATTCTGCCAAGGATATCGTTGAGCAGTTAGGTGCTACTGCAGCTAATTATCAAATATCCTGAATAACTTAAAAATAAAATAGCTTAAAGAACGTTATCACAACAAAAAATTAATTATATTTTCCCATTGGGCAGCTATCTTTGAAACTCAACAAATAAACAAAAAATCTTCTTTTGAGCTAAGAAAATTGCAAGATAACAGTAAGTACAAGTCATCTTCGCGCGTTAGATCATTTCTAATAAAGTGACCAGCAATTCAAAGCTGCAGTTATCGCTTACATAATTCGAACAAAGATTGACCCACTTACAGTAAACTTAAAATCAAAAATATTCCTACTATTGAAGAAACCCATAAGTTTCTTACTTCCAGGTGCGATATTGTGGAGGATATTTTACGGAATTACTCTAAAGTTCACACAGATCAAGTCGAAAATTGGAATAATAGCACAAATAAATTGCAAGGCAGTAAAAGTAATATCAAGCAATCATTCATAGTTGCAAACAATGGTAATTATTCTTGCGTCTTATTCTTTATGCTTACCCTAAATTTTTATTTTTCATTTTACAGCAACGGGTTGACAAAACGAACGAATTAAAAATTCGCAAAAATTTCGTAGGACAACAATTCAAGGTGCACCATTTCAAATTCCAAACCTACGCCAAGTATTAATGAGGTTCAATCATATAGTTACAGTGCCTTCTACTTCACAAAACATAGCTCTAGGCCTTGAAATGGCTCACATTCCGAAACTATATTAGCATGTGCAAGTGTGTACACAAATCAAATAAATGGATTCGTGCTAGATGTCTTTTGGATTCAGGATCAGAATACAATTTCCTTTTCAGTGATCTCTTATCTAAAATAAAGCGTGCTCCCACTCCGGTAAACGTATCAGTAATCGAAATTCAGGTCATCAATAACTCGTATGAAATGCAATTTTTTGCAATTTTTTGAAACTTTCAAAATTGAATATCGCCGCAGTTATAGTCACGTATACATTTTGTTTATAGAAATATATATTCCTGATGCCGTTCAAGATATAAAAGAATTGGAAATAGGTATGCGTAGTTAAATGAAGGTTATTTAAAAAGATTTCTTTAAGTAATAAATTATTGTATAAATTTGCTTACATTTAAGGGTCAAACTTAAGCAATTATTCGAAATTGATTTATTCCAAATTCTCTCCAAGCATTTTTTTGTTTTTTTTTTTATATTTTGTAGGCAACCAACCACTCTTATGAATGCAACTAACCTGCTTCTTCTGAAGCTACTAGTATAGTAGATATGAATTTTCAAATATTTAATATTGATAATATTATAACTTTCTAGCTATTTTGGTTACAAACTTGGGATTTGGGAAATAAACTTTGTTCATTTGCGCTAATGAAATGATATTATTCTGATGAAAACACTACTTCCGGTTTTCCCTGTTTAGAAAACATTTTTTGTGAACAGGATTTAATTGGCATTATACACTACGGAAAGAAGTATATAAAAGAAGTCCAATAAAGATATTAAAAAACTTCATGGCATCACAGATCAAATACAAAAGAAAATTGAATTTTAACAGAAATCCAATTAAAAAAAAGCAAAAAGCTGCCAGGGGCATTACCAATGCGCGTGATATAGATTACGGTCCGTTGGCTCTTGAGGCTGATATATCTACACGACAAATGGGCAATGATTGTGAGAAGTATTTAGAGAAATTGAAAATAATGTATAACTCATTCTTATTGGATGTTTTTATAATGATCTCTTCATTTATTACACCCCAAAGGAGAGTTGAAAATGCTCAACTTACTGTTGCTCAACTTAATGTTGTGTGTAGATCAGAAAAAATAGATAAATGGACAGCTTATAACTTTGGAGCAGTAATAAAAAGAAGAAATCACACTTTTTGCATTCTTTGGTGAAGACAATTCTTTCGCCACAGGAGTTTGCCTCTGAAGCAACTGAGTATGGTAGAATAAATACAGCAGTTGCTGTATCCTTATTGGAAGACAAATAAAACATTAAAGTTGCTTGTTTTTAGATATCACTTATCCATTATTGGGTGCGTCACCGGACGGTATGTATGCATTCCAAAGATTAAATACAGGAACTACAATTTTTGAATAGGTTTGATTGGGGAAGAAGAAACTCTAGTAAAATATTTACTTAAAGTTTCCAAATTTTGTATCACTTTAGAAGAAGCTGCGAAAACCATACCGAGTTTGTCCTTAGAACATAAAAATGGTACTTTGTCGTTAAAGAAAAATCATAATTATTATTACTAGGTGAGAAAATGATATTACCTTTTTTAATTTCCTTACGTGTCATTTTAGGTAAAGGAAAGCTACATATTACGCAACGTGAAATTTGCAAGTTTGTTGTGTTTGTGAACCACTATTTATAGTCACCACTATTTATAGAAAAAATTAAACGTGAAGATATATTTTGGGAAAGTAATATGGAAACAAGGTAATAACATTATACAAATGTTGTACTTTACCGGAAATTATACGAGGCAATCTAAAACGAGGATTGAGATGTGTCGAGCTATACATTATCGATGCTCAACATAAACAGCAGAGAAAGATTGACATTGAAAAAAAGAAGAAAGCTCTGATAAATACTCAAAAACGGACTTGTAGCACGATACTCCAACAATGTTCTTTTTGTTAGTAAATGTGTACGTTAAAGATGTGAAACAATAAATCTGTATTGTTTAGTAGCGGTGAGTAATGAAAATAAAAATGGGATCTAAAAGTGTTTCAAGTAGACAGGAAACTCGAGAGTGATTAAATGTTCGGGGCAAAGTAGCCCACCCTCACTGTAAATATATATTGTAATGTGTAGTAATTTCATCGATTTTACAGGAATTCGATCATGGGATAATGAGCTTGTACAAAAAATATATCACTGTATGCTTAATGGAAATAGTGTATATCCAGCTTATATAATGTACAGCATTCACCAATAATTAATTAGAATACTTTGGTCTTTGTTTGAGTATCTCTGCGTTATCCATCCATTTACGTAAAGAACGTTACAAGTGAAAGAGTGGAAATGGATTAGTCAATACGCTAATCAGTAAACTTTCCCAGTTACGAATATTGTAATCTTGGTACATGAGACGGTGACCTCTATTAAAACGATAAATTTAATCTTCATGATATTATTTATAATTTAACAAGTAGATGACACATATTGGAAAAAACTAACTATGAAACTGCAAATGTTATTTTGAATATGTAAAATAAGTAGTCAACTTTTATATCTGGGATTTGTTATTCAATAATAAAATCAGCACGAATTACACCAGAGATAAACAGATTTATTTATATTTGTACCGTTTTTATTTACATTATATTTGGATATGTAACATTTAAGCCTAAAAAGATCAGTAAAGCTTCTACTTACTTATTATGGCAAGTAATTTTTTCATAAGAAGACTGTCTGTTACGAGAAAAAAAGGACCATCCAAGGAACACAAACAGAACACTCGAGAGCACACGAGACGATTTCCGAAAATTGTCCAATAGATGAAAGTTAATGCTCCCCAGACACAAGAAAACCCTCTCCCTCGCAAGAATCATGTGATGTAACAGGTAATCTATGCTGACACGTTGAGACAAATTGCGACGAAACAATGAATGATAAAGCTATAGCGACCCAAGCCCCATGAGGTAGACGACAAATTGTAATAAAATTCGTATAAAAGTTAAAATTTAAAGTGCTACTTAATTTTTTGCCACCACATTCGGGGTCAAATTATACTGAAACATTATATGCAACTGTATAACGATTGAGTAAGATAAAATAAAATAATTATTATGTTCCAAGGCTAGTTCTTTAATATATGAACGTCATGTAATCATACGAGTAATTTACATTCAAAATAAATTGTTAAGCTTCGACAAATAACGATAACTTTAATAATCCTGAATTTTATATTCAGAAAGCTCAAAATTTATTTTCGATATTGAGTATTGATACTAATATATGCTAATTTCTAATCGAAACTAACCATGGCCAACTCTGGTAAGCTATCTTAATTTGCATTGTGGATCTACCTTCAGAACGCGACAATCGACATAAGGTGTCTTACATAATTGGGGTTAAGAATCATCTGTTCGGTATTCCTTTTGGTTCACAATATGCACCAACGATAGTACATATTGGAAGGTATAACAATGTTTCAATCACCTTGAACTGCAATTGGTTTCTTGACAAAGCAAATTATTATCTTTTCGGTACTTAAAACACACAACTGTTTTTCACCCGAACCACTAATCAGCTGTTTCACTTACATGTATAAGATAGGTTAAGGTATATTTAAACTACACTATTTATTATGGAGTGCTATTCCAAGTTAGGATGCAATTATTTGTTAAGTTCCAGACTTAAGTACGATTTAACAAATCCTTTGGATTTCCAATTCTGACCAAGTAATTAACAGGATTTTTAAATATAGCATATAATCATAAATAGATTTTAGCAACCTTATGTTTAAATTATTGCCGTCAAAAAGATTTTAATTTTTATGTTTGAAATTTTACACAATTTAAAATTACAAACATTAAAATGGCCGAAAAATTTAATGCTTCGGCCTTACTTTTATTTATAAATATTCACCTTCACATGTGTAGCAAAATATAGAATCACGAATGAAAATTCGAAAGGTCTTGGTTACTTTCCTATGCTTGTGGACTTATTTTACTGTGAAATTCCATTCTAATAATTTTTACATGATTTAAATCTCCTAATATATGAACTAGGTCTTTTACCCGATCAAATCGATTACGTCAACTTTTAATTGATTTTGTATCAAATTCTATTGACTCCACTTTAAACAGTAGTCCCCATTCTTGCAAAAATAACATAGTAGGTAACCGTTATGTATAAAGTTAATATGCAATTCTGATTGACTGGAACATGATCTCAAACGCTGTTTAATTTGTTTAATTTCTTAACAATATTATCAAAATTTATATCATGAGACAACATTTCTCTTGCTATAAAAATTTAAGATGAACACTACAATTTTGTTTTTAGTTTCCTACTTTTCATCAACCGTCGGAGCTTCTACGTAGGTAGTAGCTTTGTGTAATATGTATACAATTCTGGTACTGAAAGAATTAAATTTTTATGTAATCGGTTTTTTTATTGAAAACATTGGATACAACATATAACCTTATTAAGAAGAAAAGATTAATTCTAGTAATACTTACTTAACTAACATTTATCTCTGAATCTATTAAAAATAAAAACAAAAAAACGAGCTTCTTTTCTGCCACAGACCCACGGAAGCGGTAAATTTGCTTTATATTTCGATAATCTTCCAGAGACGAGTCCTTTAGCCCAGTAACTGCTTTTATATCACGATTACTTTCGTTTTTGTTTTAAGGTTGTAAATTTCAACAACATCTTGTTCTATCTCAATTTCATTAAAACATTTTCCTTTACATTAACTTTACATTATTTCACTGTTTGTCAAACGTTTGAACCTTCACCTTCACCGTCAATATGGTCCACAGGTCTTCGGAAACTTCGCCGTTTCAAAAAAAGGCAGACAAAAAATTAAGAAACGGTAAACAAAGAATCCGGAGACCTACAGCCCAGACAAGGAGGCACCGATTATTCAACGTTAAGGAGAAGGTCAGACACCGCAGACAACTCAGGAGCAGCCACTGATAACACAAAGTAGTAGACTGCCTAGGACCAACACCGAATCAAGTAGGCAGCACAGCGAGGACAGGCAATACAGGGAAAGGACACTGTAAAGAAGAGGAATACACACAAAGGTACATATGATAAAAAAATATAAAAATTTGTGTTGTTTATTGAACTTATTAACAAAACCGCCCTCCATTCGTTCTACGGACTCTCAACTTCCAAGTTTTTACCCGGCGAGGTGTGAGGTTGCACCCCGGTGAGAGTCCACTCTTCCCATCAACATAAAATTTTCCACGAATTAATTAAAAAAATCCCTACTAACAACCATGGTTAAACATGGAAAACCCCTCCCTCACCCAACCCCGGCCCCGACAAGACAGGATTCACAGACGCACTTCACTTACGACCACGCCCTTAATCCTACCCACTACACGCACGGACTACCGGACCGACAACCACCCAAACCCCGACAACACTTACCACACAAACCCCGATAACCTTTACCCATCAATCGCCCAACGTATCCCGCCCCCGAACCACCTCATCCTCATCCTGCACCTCTTCCACTTCCTTTACGTCTACCGCTAAGCCCACTCCTAAATATTGCATCCGCAATACCCCTACCAAGATCAAAACCCAAAAACAACTATAACAATCCCTACTCTCCCTCAACCTACGTGGTCTGAACCGAAGTTCAATCACAACCATACCGCTCTCCTAGTAATCACCTATTCCCTCCCCATCAACGAAACACAAACCAAAATTCAACATCTCTTTGGAATCCCATCCGTTACGCTCCGATAGCTCTCTGGACCCAAACCTTTCCTCTCCATCACTAACTCCAAAACCATTTCCTTCTATTGTGCATCCGTGGGGTTGACTAAGATATAGCCATCCCAGAGATGATCCAGGCCATAGACCTCCCACACGTAACCCACGCCATCCGGATCATCTCCAGAGCCTCAAACCGCCCAACATCCTTAATCCGAAGCGTAGAGAGATTCCCATCCAGAGGCCCCAGCATCACCGCCCTCTAAACCGTTTCTACTACCGATTCCACTTCCTAACCAGACGTCTCCACGATGGAACGCTTCACACACCAACCAATTCGTACGAGCGATCACCTTCACTCTGGTGTCGGTCTTTCCTTATAAGCGCGAGCGAATCATGAAACTGATGGTCCGGGCAGCAGCGGAGTTCTTGAGCCGATGCGTGTATTCTGCTTGGGTGGGTACACGGGTCGCGTTCTCTGCCCCTATCCTACGTCCATAAGCAAACCCACGAATACTATACCATTCCATACCTAACCCACAAGTACAATGGCTCCGACAATTGGAACAGTTAACGCAAGGGGCGTTCGACGTAAAGGCCCCTTACTAAAAAACCTATTAAAGAATGACAAAACCCAAATACTCGCCATAACCGACGCAGAATTATCCACAAGAGGCACATTTAACATCTCCCAATACCACACATTCCTCAACAGTAGTAAAATCAGAGGAACCCGAGGTACAGCTCTCCTAGTTCGCACTAGATGTCCCACAACAAGTTACACATTACCACAGCACCTGAAACATATACAGCGCTTTGCAGTCACGGTGCACCTACCAGCCACCCTAATAATAGCCATCTCTCCGACTTCCCCGACGCTGTGCTATTAGGGGACCTCAACGCTAGACACACTCAACTCGGTGACACCCTAACGGAAATATATTAGCCACTAATCTTCTCCGCTTGCCCCTCTGGTGAGCGGAAAACACCATGCCTACAGTTTTGGTTATCGAGGAACTCCATAATAGCCCATATCATATGCTACGAACCATTAATACAATATTTCAACAACCAATGCCGCCTATGAACAACTATAACATCAGATCACTACCCACTCCTTATAAATACTACATTAGGACCAACTCCTCCACCGACCCCGATGACGACCACAAGACGAAACTTTAAATCGCAAACTGGAACCTATTTAACGAACGCATCACCAACAACCTACCTAACGCCAACCTCGACTCACCACAGAACATAGACAAAGCAAAACGAGAACTCACATACCTTATAAACGGCACAACAAACATGGCAATACTGACAAAAACCATTGACGTCAATAGAAAACACTCCCTCCACACATACTAACCATGATCAAACAAAAAAGACGGATATACAGACAATTCATAAGATACAGAGTTCCAGCTCTCAAAACAGAGTACCACAGACTCACGCTCAAATCCGATTAGACACAAACCGCGTCACACAAGAGAATTGGATACAGATAATCCCTCACCTTGACTATCGAGACGACCCTAACTTCTGGCAAGTTCAAAGTCCTCACCAAACAAAAACGACACCACGTTCCCACCTACTAGACCCTCAAGGTAACATCATCACCACCTATCAGGGAAGACTGACCTATTCAGCCTGCATCTCTACTCAAGACGACCATTTGTTCGAGAACGAACTAAAAGCTCAACTGGAGCAAACCCTCGAGTGTCTCAGACAGCTAAACGATGCGCCGTATATCCTAACGCAAGAAGATCAATTCCTCAACCCGATATCACCAGTCTTGGTACTCAATATACTCCGCTAAGGCAGAAACTCAGCCCCCAGACAATACGGCCTCAACTGACTCATACTACGAGACCTACCACCAAACGTCATTACACAACTCACCCAAATATTCAACCAATGCCTATCACTTTCATATTTTCCAACGAAATGGAAATTGGTTCATACAGTCATCAAGGTCAAACCACGCTCAGACCCAACAACCCCCTCATATATACCCATATCCCTATAGATCTACATGGGCAAATGCCTAGAAACCATCATGTCCAGAAGGCTGAGAGACCACCTCGAAGCCAACAACTCCATCCTAGACAGCGAATTCGGCTTTAGATCAAACCGCTCATGTCACGATCCACTAGTCAAATTATACACCGACGTCTCCAAATCCCTCAACCGCCAAAACTGCTGCCTGGCAGTATTCCTCGATATCAAACAGGGATTTGATAAAGTCTGATACGCCGGAATGATACACAAAATACTAGCACTTAACGTCCCAAACCACTTCGTTCAACGCCTTCTTTCATACCTGTCTGATAGGTCTGTGAAGGTCAGGATAGGCTCAACCACATCCCAGCCGTGTACACCAACAACAGAGGTACCACAAGGTTCAGCCTTAGCCCCACTGCTCTACATAATTACGAACACAACATTCCGTTACCTACAAACCAAGACATTACGATAACTCAATTCGCAGACGACACCGCGATATGTCCGCAAACAAATGGCACAACAAATACAACAATTCTCAAACTGGACCAACCAGTGGAGAATTATCATCAACTCCAAACAAAACTCAAACAATACTATACCGACATCCCAACCTTGCAAGACAACCTCGACAATCCATAGATAACATCAACCTACAAATAAGAGAGTACAACTACAACCCTAAGACACCATAATATACTAAGACTTACCTTCTCCAAAACACTGAACTGGGACCAAGAGCTCATAAAGGTTCTAAACAAGGTACGCAACCGCACAAACGTGTTAACAGTACGGGACAGAAGCTAGCACCCCAATACCTAACAACACACATACAGAACATACATAAGGCCATTGTACGCCACCATCAAAAGCAATAACCTGAAATCCATCGCCACCTGTGAACGAAACATACTACGACACATCCACCGACTGGACTACAGACACCCCCACGACATGGCAATAGAAGCAGCAAACATACAAACCATCACTGATCGACTTAAGACATTACAAAAAAATGCACAAACCGCAGAGTACACGGCGACATAACCGCGACCGAAAACTTACTCAAAACATCCTAAACCAATATCGGACGACTATGCAACCCCAGAAAACTGAAACACCTACCTGCACTATTGACACAACTACTAGACGACTTACCAGAAGACTTCGACAGAATTCTAGACGACACCTCTTACCTACTCCGCTAAATCCTGCCCCATGCTAAAATGATGACGACCACCGTTCTCGAAAATGGCCAAACACGCAACACCACAACACACCACACCAATACATACACTAAGAGCAAATGAAGCAAATTAAACAATAAATAATAACACTTTCTTATACCACACAAAATACACAACAAAATTGAAACCGCAAACAATTTCAACATTAAAACACCCAAAAACAAGAAGTCCCAGGTTTGAATAGGGAGAAAACCCCTAAACTGCCTGCAGAAAGAAGAATACAAAAGCAAGCAAATAAGAAAGCAAATCATCTATTAGCAAATAAACGATCTAAAAAAATTACACTATTTACCAGTTATAAAACTTCAGCCACTTTGACTGGTTGACGTACGTGATCAGTCGGTCTAAAAAGAGAAAAATTTATTACTGTTAAATTCATCTTAGAACAAAATAATCCATTCTTTTTAAACAGCAGTCTATAAATTAATGTTAGAGTCAATCCTGTCAATACTGCCCTGATATTATTGCACGCAATATTTTGCTGTAGCTTTCGTAAATTAGAAAATAAGTCTACAGATTCTTTCTCATACTTTGATTTAGCAATAACCACTCGAGTACTAAGGTTCTCATGTATTGCCTGGCCATAAACTTTTGAGAACCTGCCTAATTATTTTCAACATTCTCCACTCTCTTGTTATAATAATATTTTGACAATTTTTAAAGGCAATGGAAAGTTTTATTTTTAGTTATGTGTATACGTTAACCAAACCTGTGATGGTTAGACCGAGATCAACCTCTATTGCTTATTGCCTGGAATATTCAGTTGTAGCTCTGTTGGGTGGGTGGGTTGGTTGAATGGGATTGGTTGGTTGGGTGGGTGGGTGAGTGGATGGGTGGATGGGTAGGTAGGTGGGCGTGTGGGTGGTGTGTATATGTGTGTGTGCGAGTGTGTTTGTATGGGTGCGTGCGTGCGTACTCGCGTGCGGGTATGTGCGCGTTTATGTGTCTGTGTTTGTTTGTGCTTGTGCGCATGTAAGTGTGTATACGTGTGTGACTGCGTGCGTGTGTATGTATGTGTGCATCCATTTTCTAAAAGAAACAATAAAAGCTGCAAAATTTATAATTAACCGATATTACTTTGGTCCAATTTGTAAATCGCCGCAGTAAATTCAGTTTTGTACTATTAAGATTAAGGATAGTTTGTATCAGTCAAATAACAGTTTGTCGCATTTTTTCAGAATCGGTTGTAACGGTTTTGATTAAAATTTACATATGATTATACTAGGAGGCTCTCTTTAAACAACTGTAAGAGGAATATGTGAAAAACTTACATAGGGATAATCACCCTTTGTGTTAGGTAATATTTTTTTTGATGCTATGGAACAAAAGTTGTGTCAATTTTAATCACCTTTGGTATTGTAACGCCTAGTAGTATCCACTGTAACATTACGTAAACAATTTAGCTAAGATAGGTCATTTAAAGGCAGTTCTTTGGTTTTTGCGGGTATCAAATGCCCATGTCTTAGTACTCTTTATTTAAAAATAAAGTTGGTATCATACAAGAAATAGTTATGGCAGCACTGTTTGCTGTTTTTCACTCTGCACGAAAATATTTATGTATTGCGGTAATGGTATGAACAAGACAACAAGGCAATCATTACAATACTGCCAGTTATTAAAAAATTGCTTCACATTAATTGTGATTATATTGAATTAAATAAAATAAATCTCCTTAAAAAAACATGTTGAATGAAGATAACGAATATGACACCACCAGGGCAAAATTACTGCTTTTTGATTTTAAAATTTAAGTTGACGTAGAATTGAAAATAGGCACTTATCAAAAATGTGGAAATATATAGGGTGTTTCATTAAAAAAAAAATTGTCTTGTTTCTGTTGATTACTTTATATTTGAGAATACTTTGCAAATTCAGCTAATTTGATCTGATTTTAGAATTTTAACATGTGTTTAATTTGTTACAACTTTGTGTAGGTAAAAATACCAATTTAAGACATATCTCTTAGAATTTTTAAACTAAAATTTAAGTAGTGGGATAACAAAACAAACTCTTACTACACTGTGATTTATTAGGATATGACGAGGATCTATTCTAATCGAAATTTTTTTTATTGCCTGTTGAATTTTGCATGTTTGTATAGCTTTCCGTTGTAAATCAATACAATAATGGGTTTATCTTGATCAAAAGTTCCATATTATCAAACTGAACACCATAATTCAGGTGTCCTAAGGTATGTTCAGCTACTGCAGATTTTTCTGGTTGACCCAATCAACAAAACCTCATGTGTTCGGTGCCTCTACTATTGAAACTACGTTTAGTAGTTTCAATGTATACTTTTCTATAAAAAGAAGACAGCTTATACACTCCAGAAGCAAACGGTAAATTTGAAGCATCTCTAGGTATTCTAAACGTTTTAATCGTTCTTGTAAGTTTAAAAACAGGTCTAATATATGAATTTTTAGAAGATGAATTAAATCATTTGTGAACATGATTACAAATTGATGCTACTGCCTTTTCCTTTTCATAACGTTACAGATAAAATCAACAAGCCTTAATTAATCATGGTATTACGTCAATATTCAAATCAATAACAAAGATTATAAAACAAGTGGAAAAGTATACAACTAGAACCACAAATCGATAATCTGACACTAAACATAAAGAAAATATTAGATTGTGTATGTTTAGCCAACCAGACAAATCTCCATTAACTGAACTCACCTAAAACAACTGAGATTTGTCACGCGTGTGCGATTGTTTGGGTTTTACAATAGGTGATTGTGTATGTATAAAGCAATTAAATTGATTTATTTGAAATCTCGAATGATGCAGGAAAAGTTCCGCACTTGTTGTGTTGTAGGTAAAACTAAACATCTAAGAAGTGTTTGTTTATAATGGATTTTAATACTGCTATTTTGGTGTTTATCCATATTGAGATCAGCAGAATCAGTTGCAATTTGTATAATGTTATTTTTTATTCTGTTCGTTCATTTGTTCATATAGTACCAAACAAAGTAATTCAGCAGCGCAAAGAACGAACCGAACCGACACTTCTATGATTAAGGGACTGTATGTCAGTAGTTAAGGTCGGGTCATTTGTAAGCCTAATCTCTCTCTTTTGAATACGATCAACGATATCGAGAGCGTATTGAGGAGCACCAATCCAAAGGCGACAACTATGTTCTAGGTGTGGTCAAACTCGGGCCTTATACATCAGAAAGAGTTGTCGAGAAGTAAAGTACTGCTTAGATCCGTACAAGAATCATATTTTACGAGCACCTGACACACAGACACTCCGACACAAAGAGACAACGACACACAGACACACAGACACAAAGACACAAAGACACAAAGACACAAAGACACAAAGACACAAAGACACAAAGACACAAAGACACAAAGACACAAAGACACAAAGACACAAAGACACAAAGACACAAAGACACAAAGACACAAAGACACAAAGACACAAAGACACAAAGACACAAAGACACAAAGACACAAAGACACAAAGACACAAAGACACAAAGACACAAAGACACAAAGATACAAAGACACAAAGACACAAAGACGCAAAGACTCACAGACACACAGACACAGAGACACACAGACACGCAGACACAGACACACAGACACACAGACACACAGACACACAGACACACAGACACA
>JARFJB010001708.1:162500-392500 GCA_036346205.1 Vesta saturnalis
CTAGAGAGTTTGCTCGTTTACTTGTCTGTTTTGGTAGCTTAACCGTTTTATGCTTGGGTACTTACTTAATTGCAAGTTCATTTGTTTGACACACAGACACATAGACAAACAGACACACTGACACACAAACATGTAGACACGCCTTGTACATTTGTATTTATTAATGCATGTATTTTCGTAATACAACTATTGGTCAATACCATTGGAGTGATATACTGGTTTCGTAGCCCTAGCAAAATATCAAGAAATACCAGTGACTCATAATTATTATGTAATCACTAAAAATTACAACGCCAAATTGCACGTCTGGTTAGAATCGGTGTCTTCTTATTTGTATGTTTGCTGGAGAGTTTGCTCGTTTACTTGTTTGTTTTGGTAGCTTAACCGTTTTGTGCTTAGGTGCTTACTTAATTGCAAGTTTATTTGTTTGCGTGTTTACATGTTGTTGTATGTATGTTTGTTTTTGTGGGGGTGGTCAAGTGTGTGAACTTACATGCGAATACATGCTTCCTTAATTTTGACGTTTGTATTATTTGTGCATTTGGGAAATTATAAGTTGCGTGTGAGTTTTTTTTAGATAATTTGTCGGTTTAAGAGTTTGCAATGGTACTCGCCGTTAGTAAATGACACCTACAATTAACTTTCACCGTCACACCAATTAAATGCGTCTAGAAGTAACAGTTTATCTACGGAAAGAAACATTTCATTGCAATGCATTAAGGTATTTGATAATACGGATGTCGGTCCGGTTTCGTTAAATACCGTAACGGAATTCTCGGGCGCCAACTAATGGGAAGTTGTTACAGTTCAGGCTGTTTTTGTGTGTCTTCAATGGATGTGGACTTCTTGTTTCAAAATGACGCTACAGGTTTAGTTAGTTCAGACGGTAGGGCTGTTTGGGATAAAAACAGAGGTCGCATATTTTAGCTTATTCCATTTTCTTTTTGCGTTGTTTTGGATTTGTTTATCTTGAATATGTTTTTTTGCGTGTTTGTATGTTTGGCGGTTTGCGTCTTTGGGTGTTTACTTGATTGCATATGTCTTGGTGGCTGATAGGTTTTCTGCTTGTTTTAGTTCATTTGGTATCTTTTCTTCCTTGTTTGGGGCATTTGGATGTTAGCAGGGGCTAGCTTCTTCGTTTTGTCAATTTCATCAGTAGTCTTACTGCTCCGCAAGTTGATCAACTGCATAAACTTTTGGTGATTTATTTCTGAACAGGAATAAAATAGAGTGAGACGATACAAAATTATTGCAGTAAAAACTTACTGTTCAACTTTCACTACAAGTTTACCTTTGAAGTGGCATTATTACGTAACCATGTTTGTATATCCAATTTATTCGACAAGTGTTAGGAAGTTTTATTAGCAAACTATTGTGATACGGTACGTTGCCTGGGACGATTACGTTGGGTTCTTCTAAATTTATTAATCATTGATTTTCGAACCAATGTAGAAAGCTTTAACGACTCATTTTCCCATGGTAATCACCAGTACTATTTTTTGGCCCAAATATGAGATCTGCGCCAGAAATCAATCCATTTTAGCAGCCCGCGTGCAGTACAATCTGTCTACAACGTTAATATATAACATTTGTATAAGAAATAATAAACCTCAGCTTCTGCCGTCAGAGTTAAAGCTTTTAGCAATTATTTTATTATCATTTTGCCATGATCTTCATTTCCTGCCATTTTGAAAAATCCAAATTTCATCTAAGAAAACTAATTGTTGGGAACTGCTTTCCTTTGACGAATTGTATTTTCTTAAAAAATGGATTCTCTTCCAGGCAATCGGGTAATTCCACCAAACCGCGGGCTGGTTCATCTTTTTTCGATTTAAAACCTATTTCTTGTAATAATGCACGGATAGGTGTGGCATTGAAGGACGTTCAATGTATTGTATTAACGAACCTACCAACTCATTTCGGTGAATAAGCAAGTAAATGTAAATACAAGAACACTTGATACCGCAACAGTACGATACCATTAACAACAATAATTTTATTATAAGTTTTTGTTATGAACGAATAAGTTCAAAGGTAAATATGTAAATTAAAAATTATTATTAATTTTATTAAATACATAAATAAAAAGTTTACCTCGAGTAGGATTTGAACCTATGACCTGTACTTTGCTAGAGTACCGAGCTAACCAACTGCGCCACCAAGGTTCAAGCCCCAATCGATGTAAATTTTGTCTTTATGTATGTAGAACTGATGTAAATTCTAAATATAATAATATTTAATAACAATAGTTTTGTTCTGAAAAGAACAGATTTATATGCTAAGAGTGACAATGAATATAAATGGAAATTGGCGATCGTAAAAGCAAAATAAACTGTCAGCAGCTGTCTAAAAACGTTCGGCATAGACGTTAGTACAATATATAGTTTTGCTAACTTTTTCCAATACAAAAAGTAACTAGATGTTAAACAGTCAAAGTAACCAAATACTTGTTTTAAATTGGGGATGGCATTTTGTTCCGTCGATGACATGCAACGTTTTAGTAAATGAACAACGTATAGTTAGCTTTTATCCTTTTAAATAGCAAGAAGGAGAGAGATGGAAACACCAGCGTGAGAAAAGGTGTTACGAGGCCCAGTCCCACCTGTCGGACATGAGGGCTCAGGTGGAACTCCGCATGTCGTAAAGCAGCACCCAAGCCTGCACACGTAAATGAAGAAGTGGAGTACCAATCAGAAACTGGTTGCAAGGAAGGGTCTACGCGGGTTGTGTACTCTCAGAGGTAGAAATTAAGAAAGAGGTCCAAAACCTCACTTAATGAGCCTGGAGTTTAGATAGGGGTTAAAAAACATCAAAACGGAACTAATAAATGGCACCGAAACAGAAAATTAATGGAAAAGGGGCGGGCACTATACCCACTAAAATCCGAGATGGCGCCCAAGTGACACTGTTTATACTTACTAGTCGTCATTGGAGCTTAATAACGTCTAGTGTGCACTTGTAGGGTGTGTTTTAAAGTGTGCACATATTGCAGTCAAAGACGTATTGATTTACAATGTTAGATCTATAATAAGTGTCATTGAGGGGAAGCTTTTAAAAGCAGGTACACTCGCACAGCCACCATTTTAAATTGGCCATCTCGGCCAATCACCTTGCTCACCTTTAGCTGAACACCCCACTAGTTGGAATTCTGCGAAAAATATGAGAGTTAAGAGTCTATTTGGCCTCTGAGGCTTGAATGTTCAAAATATTGCGAACCGTTTGATCATTATCAAAAGTTTCCTCGTTACAGCCCCGCACGCTTTGAACATAATTTATTAAGATAAAAATGTTGTTAAAATTCATCAAAAAACCCTGGGGTTGAGCGCGTAGTTGGTCTCTAATACTTGATCGTAAAAAAAATATTCTGTAGGTACCATTTAATTTTTATGAAAAATTTCAACAGCACAACCCTGTACGTATCCAGCACAACACATTAACATAACGGTATGTTTAAATTTGGAATTTGGACACTATCGAAAAGTGTATATACTTTAAAAATTTTTCTTTCAATACCGGGGGCTAACTTGATAAACCTAATATTCACTGTGTTCATTTTGTTGAGCAAGCAACATTGTATAAATTAATTGGATTGGAAACTTTGCTTTTGTTCATTAGTATAATGAAATTTAGTCAATTTATAATTGCCGTAATTATTAAATGAGTGATTTATTTTTTATACGCCGACTCTCGTATGTAAAGTATTCTAAATAAATTTAATCAGTAATTGGAGATAATTAACCAGTAAGTCGACCTCGTTTAATTTTAACCACTTAGTCAATCAGTGCAAATGGAGTTTTATACATGTCTAGGTGTATTGTTGTTATCTGCAGTGGTAGTTTCGAAATATTGTGAACCAAGTTTTAGAAACACTCGTGTTTACATAGAAAATGTAAAAGTAGTCAATCTTACAGGTTGCATAACTTCGGCAACTTTACAATATGGGAACATGAGATCATATACGATTACGGTAAAAGATCAACTTATACCTTCATTAAATAAAGGTGCTGTGTCAGATATTTACGATCATTTTCATTTACAAATTATTCATAATAGAATTGACACTATTAAAAGTGCCGCATTTACCAATTTGCCAAGATTAGAAGACCTGTATCTAGATCACAATCAGCTTACTTCAATCGAATCGTATGCCTTTGAAAATTTACCGTACGTAAATGCTATTTACTTACGAAATAATAATCTAAAAGCTTTGCCTAATAACGTTTTTGTAAATTTGCCAAAGTTGCATTTGGTTTATATAATGAACAACAACATAGAAAGATTTGACTGGCGATGGTTTTCGTTTACACAGGAACTAATCACGTTGGTCTTAAGTGATAACAATATCTCTTCCATCGGTTTTGCTGCTTTTCGAAATCTAAGATCGTTAGAAAGTATTGCATTCAACAATAATAAACTAAGACACATCGATGCTTTGGCATTTGCTGAATTAGATAAACTATTAGAATTGGATTTAGGACATAATCAACTGACATCCTTCGAAGTTCAGCTTGATTCTTTATCACGTCTCATGAGATTAGGATTAAATCACAATAGGTTTACATATATTTCTATACCAGCGTTAAAATAAATCCAGGATACTTTATCTGAATTTTACGTGGAGTCTAATCCATTACAGTGTTCGTGTATGGACGAGCTCATATTGTGGAGTGAAAAATATAGGATTAAACTTTTTGTCAAATGTGAAAATAGGGAATTTTATTGTACTTTTCCAACTACTAATGAAGAAGACTGTGTTAAACGATCAGACACTGAATTCAATTTGACTGTATTTGATACTTTTAAAACAGACTGTTTAGTAATGCGCTAATATCTAATATATTATTGTTAACGAATAGTTGTATTTTTAATATTTTTGAATTTTTTTTTCTGTTATATGTTAACCAGAAGGTCACTGCTTGGGTATTTCTTAATATATGCATGCAGTTATATTGCGTCCATACATTCCAAAAGTGTTTCTTACTTAAAAAAACATTTCCTGAAGTAGTACCTATGTGAGAGCTATAATTATGTGTAAGTTTTGTTTTAATACCTCTTCAAATAACACCAAATTTAAAAAAAATGATGACGTATTAGTGATTGCAGAATCTACGATTTTTTGTATATTACGTTAGAGGCGCCAAAAGTATATAAAACATATACTACTATTTAAATTATACAATCTAAACGTTTCGATAACACTTACAGTTATCTTCGTCAGTAGTAATGTTTGTTAAAAATTGTTAAAGATGTAGTAAACAATTTTGTCAAATTTGAAAAATTCAAACATAAACATAAGCCTGCTATTAATATAACAGTTTGAGAAACGTATAAGCCAACTATAAAATTGTAGTAAAGAATAACTAGGTCATTAAAATTAAATATTGTTAAACTGCCTCAAAGATGACAAACCAGAACACTCTCTACGACGAAAGCTAACAATGAAATTTGCCAGCCAAAAAACACATTTAACAAAATTTAATCGAGTTATGATGTAAGTGTAAAGTTGTGAAAAACTTCAATTTTAAAATGATAGAAGCATTCACAAATCAAACATTACATCAAATAAAATAACCCAGTTAAATCTAACAAAGAGATATCTTTATCAATAATTGGAAGTGTTTCAACTACTTATGTTAAATTATAGTGCTGTGGAAATTTCACATTTAATTGGTAAAGCATTTGCTTCAAGGTCTAGGAAAAACACAGCAAAAAACCTAGACATACCAAAAGTTGAAAACAAATTAAAATTAAGGCGTATCATTATGCTCTTTTTTAATTATAAGATGCCAAAACCTATTTGAACGGAGATTTTCTTCTTGTCTATTAAAATTATTCGGGTGTTTATATATTTCAATAGCTTCACGTTGCAAACGAACATAATAATGGGTTTGTCTTGACAATATTTTCATATTGTCAAATTGAATGTCATGATTTAGATTATTCAGGGCATGGTCAGCCACAGCAGACCTCTCTGGTTAACCCAATCTACAAAATCTCATATGTTCTTTGCGTCTTGTATCAAAGCTACGTTTTGTGGTCCCGATGTATACTTTTCCATATGAACAAGATAACTTATACACTCCGGAAGATGATAAAGGGTTTGACACATCTTTAGGTGATCTTAAATGTTCTTTAATTTTTCTTGTAGGTTTAAAAATAGTCCTAATGCCATATTTGATTAGGATTTTTTCAATTCTATTTGTAACATTAGCTATAAAAGGAAGAAAAGCAGTACCAACATTAAGAACTGGTTTTTCTTTAAGGTTACGCCTAGAAGGTGTAATAACATTATTAATATCTGTAAGTGAATATCCATTATCTTGTAAGGATTTTCTTAAATATTTATATTCATCATTCAAAATTCAGGGTCACAAATTCGTTTTGCTCGATCTACTAAAGATTTAATTACACTAATTTTTTGACGTGGATGGTGGTTGGATAATTTATGAAGGTATCTATCAGTGTGTGTCGGCTTTCTGTAAACCTTAAAAATAGTGAATTATTATTTTAGATATTAATATGTCAAGAAATGGTAAACTTCCATTAGTTTCTTTTTCCATGGTAAACTGAATACTAGGATGTATACCATTTATAAAACCAAAAACTCATGCAGTGCTTCTTCTCCATGTCTCCAAATAACAAATGTGTCATCTACATATCTATACCAAACTGAAGGTTTTTAGGTGTATTTTGTAACGTTAATGTTTCAAATTTTTCATATAAAATTAGCTATAACAGGACTAAGGGGACTACCCATTGCTACACCTTCAATCTGTTCATAAAATTTACTATTCCACTGAAAATAAGTTGTAGTAAGACAGTGCTGAAAAAGAATGGTTATGTCCTTTGGAAAAGATGATCTATGTATTCAATAGTTTCTTTTAGAGGTACTTTTGTAAAAGTGAAATAACATCAAAACTAACCATTATATCACCCTCTTCAATTTTGAAACTATGCATTTTTTCAACAAAGTCGGCAAAATTTTTAATGTAATGGGGTGTTTTTCCTATATGAGGTTGTAATAACAATGTAAGATGTTTTGCAAGGTTATATGTAGGAGAACCAATTGCACTAACAATAGGCCTTAAAGGAATATTAGGTTTATGAATTTTTGGTAAACCATATAGTTTTGGTGAAATAGCTTCAGAGTTAGATAGTTTCTTCTTTATTTCTTCAGGAATAGATGATAATTTAATCAGCTCTTTAGTTTTTAAAGAAACTTTTTATTGGATCCTTTGGTATCTCACGATAAGTTTCTGGTCCCAACAATTGTTCTATCTTAGTGTTATAATCGTTCATATTTAATATAACAGTTGCATTACCTTTATCTGATTTTAATATTATAATACTTTCATTGCGTTTAAGATCAAGTAAAGCATGTCGTTGACGAAAGGATAAGTTGCTCTTTGGAGGTTTTGTTTTACGTAATATGTTAACGGTGTTATATCTAACTTCACTAGCAGCATCAAAAGGTAATAATCTAATGGAGTTTTCGATGTTGGAAATTATATCTTCAAAAGGTATTACTCTTGGTGTTATCGCAAAATTTCCTCCTTTAGAAAGCGCTTCAATAGCATAATCTGAAACAACATTATCAGAAAGGTTTATAACTGTTTTTCTACAATCAATAGATGGTCTATTATTTTGTTGTTTGTATAATTTATAAAATTTTTCTTTTTGACGTTGACATGAGTTGTCAAAATTTATTTTCATAGATTTAAACGTTATAGAATCAATTTTATCCCAATCTTCTTTATTCAAAATATATGAAATTTCTGAATGTAAATATAAAAGATTTTTATCGGTGTTATCCAGCAACTTCCTAGTAATATGTATTTGATTACGTAGAAGATCATTTTCAGTTCTTCTGTAAATATTATTCGCTTGCTTGTTATTAAAATTTCTTTTAATTTATTCTCGGCATCGTAATAAAAAAGTTACTGACGATAATAATTGTGCTTTACGTGTCCTTAATTTTTCAAATTGTCTGATAAAACGATAAGTTTCCTCCCCATAAAGGACTGAAATATGAAAATGTAAACTTTCACCATTAACACTCATAATAAAATACGTATCTTTTTTGGGATTTTTTAATGGTGTACTTTAAATTATACAATCTAAACGTTTCGATAACACTTACAGTTATCTTCGTCAGTAGTAATGTTTGTTAAAAATTGTTAGAGATGTAGTAAACAATTTTGTCAAATTTGAAAAATTCAAACATAAACATAAGCCTGCTATTAATATAACAGTTTGAGAAACGTATAAGCCAATTATAAAATTGTAGTAAAGAATAACTAGGTCATTAAAATTAAATATTGTTAAACTGCCTCAAAGATGACAAACCAGAACACTCTCTACGACGAAAGCTATTGAAATATATAAACACCCGAATAATTTTAATAGACAAGAAGAAAATCTCCGTTTAAATAGGTTTTGGCATCTTATAATTAAAAAAGAGCATAATGATACGCCTTAATTTTAATTTGTTTTCAACTTTTGGTATGTCTAGGTTTTTTGCTGTGTTTTTCCTAGACCTTGAAGCAAATGCTTTACCAATTATATGTTAAATTTCCACAGCACTATAATTTAACATAAGTAGTTGAAATTAAATTAAAGTTAAAAATTACAAAGAACGTTCTGCATTGTGCTGCATTGTTCACAACTTTACACTTACATCATAACTCGATTAAATTTTGTTAAATGTGTTTTTTGGCTGGCAAATTTCATTGTTAGCTTTCGTCGTAGAGAGTGTTCTGGTTTGTCATCTTTGAGGCAGTTTAACAATATTTAATTTTAATGACCTAGTTATTCTTTACTACAATTTTATAATTGGCTTATACGTTTCTCAAACTGTTATATTAATAGCAGGCTTATGTTTATGTTTGAATTTTTCAAATTTGACAAAATTGTTTACTACATCTCTAACAATTTTTAACAAACATTACTACTGACGAAGATAACTGTAAGTGTTATCGAAACGTTTAGATTGTATAATTTAAAGTACACCATTAAAAAATCCCAAAAAAGATAAGTATTTTATTATGAGTGTTAATGGTGAAAGTTTAAATTTTCATATATACTACTATTTGTTTAAATTCAACCTTACCACTATTACAGTCGACGAATTGGCATAGTCTCATTATTTTAAATATAAATAGTTCCTTTGTAATTCTCAATGCATTTCATTAAATAGGAGAATAGTATTTGTGAAACGTAAGATAAATGGCAGGTAGCTGAATTAGTTCTTTTATGCACATTAACATTTGCATAAAAAAACTACAAACTCTCATATTTTTCACTACTTTTCCCTTTTTATTCCATTAAAGCATACATTTACAGTTACGCTAGTATAAAAAAATGCGTTTGCTGTGAATACTTGTAATTATTTAGTAACGTCTCTCTATTTAAACTGCAAGAATTATCGGCTGCTGCTATTAATCTATGTTGACAAAAATTCTAGCATTGATTTTATAAAAACTTTCAAACTACGACAGTGTTAGTAAGACACATTTTGCGTTGTCATTTGGATGTTATTAGGGCCTTCATAATATCACCCAGTGCCATTATGAATTCATAAAAATTCGCAAATTTTAAAATAAAAAATAAACAAAAGAAAAATAAGTCACCAGTTTTACTTAGTAGTTATAAAAAAAATGACGATATCCAGAGGGACACTCTCGAGATTAGAAACACCCATATTATCATTCTTTTCTCTAAAACTGAACGTATATAGTGTGATTCAAATAAAGTTGGGTAAGATTCATTCTTAAAATTACACGAACTAAGATTTAGATGACGTAAGTTTCATTAAATCAGCAAAATATCTTCTAGTTAATATTTTTATCCGCGGATGTCTCCACATAAATTTCCATAAAATGTCAAAGAAAGTTGAAAATTATTGAATGTTTGTTATATTTGAAACTACAAAAATTATCCATTATATCCACTTATTTTATTGATAGTCAAAAATATTTTGCTGCGATAGTGAATTGTTATACTTTAGGACAGTGCTGTCCAACACGAGGCCCGCGGGCCGCATGCATGACGGATAGAAGGTCGCAGCGAAGTTACTGGAAATTGGACCGATCTTACTCGGTCACTCTCGAATATTCGGGAAGCCGCACGCTATATATAAAGAGGTTGAGTCAAGCGGGACGGAGAGCCGTTTGAACCTTCAAACGTAAGCCTCTACCTAGCCTTAGAGCCTTTGCGATTTTTATTGCACTGTAAAGCAACTTTAAAAAAAAAAAGAACTAACTTCAGCTTTCGCGCCGGGCACCGTAGTCTTCGCCGTTTCTGCGTTAGGATTGTCACTGCGCCGCATACAGTCGACACAAGGAAGCGGATCCCGTCCAGGAAAGAAGCGCTACAGGCAGCCAGGAGCCAAACCACCCAGAAGGACACCGGGAGAGTCACAGGAGCAGCAGCAGCAAGAAGCCACAGCAGTTAAAAGGTATCAATTAATAAAGAATTTTAAAATAAATTTTTGTTTTATTATTTAATTATTAATACTAACAAAACACTCCATTCAATCGGACTATCAACTTCCAAACCTTAATCCAGCGGGGTGTGAGGCTGCACCTCGGTGAGAGTCCCCTCTTTCGAAACAACAATAATTTCTGACCCCCTGTTTCAAGTATCCGTACTAACCCGCCATGGTAAAACATGGCAAACCGGGCCTCCGGGCCACGGGCTCCTTAGCCCCTTCTCCGCCGCCGAGTTCCCCTCCACCTAGACCCTCCACACCACCTCCCTCCCTATCCTTTGCGGCAGCCGCCGCATCTCCTCCTTCACTAGTGAGGGCATCTTCTATGTCCTCTATCCCCTCCTCCTACGTTCCACCCGCATTCAAACCCGTGCACCATCCTTTTAAAACCCCGAATCCTTCTACTTCCCGTACTCCTAATCCAAAACCGAACCCTACCAGTAAACCCTCTTCAAAACCTTCCTCTACCGTTAATCCTACTTCCCGATATTGCATCCGCAATATACCACCAAAATTCAACACCCAAAAGTCCTTATTCCAAGCCTTAGTTTCCTCTCCGTCTCCCCTGGTTGAACATTAAACTCAACCACAACCGCACCTGCCTATTGGAAACGAGCGAGGCCCTGCCAATTACGATGCAGCGAACTATGCAGCATCACTTCGGTGAGCCTGCATTGACGCTGTCGCAGCTGTCAGGTCCCCGAACGTCCGCTACCCCAACCTATCCCAACCCTAAACCCTTGTCCTTCTCCTGCGTCATCCGTGGCGTGGACAAGGACATCCTCCCAGAAGAGATCCGGCAATCCATCCACCTTCCTAAAGTCACAAAAGCGATCCGAATCATTTCCAAAATAACAAACAACGCCTAGATCCTTTGTCAGAATCATTACCCCGTCGCAATCCACCCTCAACCAACTCCTTTCCAACGGTGTCTACCTTTTCGGTAGACACTATCCCTGCGAACAATCCCGGATTCCTAACCCCACCCTCAAATATTGCTCCACTTGCACGCAGGTGGGGCATATTTCTGAGGAATGTCCTACCTGCACCCTCCGTTGCCCCACCTGTGGTGAAAACCACAAAGCCTCTTCGTGTACCGGCGTGAATACACCAAAGTGTAACAACTGCGGTGGACCTCACGCTACCTATTCCTTTTCCTGCGCGACCCGTCGTGCGATTCCCACCACCGCGGCAGCGACTGCCGTACCTAAACCGCTCCCTCCTTCCACGTCGGACACCGAGGACGACGAAAAACCCAAACCACCCATTTCCATTTCCGATTTCATCGCTTCCCTTACCCTTACCCTAATTCAACTGTTTCCTGACCGTAGAGCCGACATAGCGAAAGCTGTCGACAATACGTCCAGGGAATATTTGAATCGCCGTACCAGGGTCAACTTTGTTGGCAATGGTATAGCCATCACTACCCACAACATCCGATCCTAGATCCTAATCCTACTCCCTAACCCCTCACCCTAATCCCTTTCCCTCTCCCTAAGTACAAAGGATCTAATAATAGGTACAATTAATGCGAGGGGTGTCCGTCGGAAGCGCCCCCTCATTAAGAATCTATTAGCCACAAATCAAATACAAGTCCTGGCCATCACAGAGACAAAACTAACCAACCGTTGTACCCTTGAATTTGCCTCCTACAATTCATTCCTTCAATTTAGCGCCCACAATAGTTTGCGAGGCACAGCCCTCGTAATCAAGAATTCATATCCTGCCACTCCTTATCCTCTTCCGCAGCACCTGCAGCATCTCGAATGTGTAGCTGCAACGGTGCACTTTCCCCTTCCCGTCACCTTTTTCTGTTATTACAATCCTCCAGAAGAAGCCATTTCCAATGACCTAGACCACATCTCCGCCCTACCCAATGCTGTCCTCCTAGGAGACCTTAATGCCCGACACATCCAATTGGGAGATTCCACGAACAATAGAAACGGTATCCGCCTAGTCCACAGTATTCTTACCCTACCACTGTTCCGGATTAGGAACACCAATCCTACCTTTATTAGTCATCAAGGTGCCTTTATAATCGATCACATTATATGCACCGAGTCACTAATACAACAAATGTCCTCCGATTGCCACCTAGGCGAAACCATCACTTCGGACCACCTACCTCTCCTAGTTAAAACCTCCCTCGGCCCCGTCCCTCCCCCTCCTCCTACCCACATTATCCGTAAAGACTTCAAAAACGCCAATTGGAATGTATTTGGCGAATACATTTCCAATAACCTTCAGGCTTACGATATTCACACTAACGATGTCGAGAGCGGTCACCGACTTAACTTCCGTTATCACGGAAGCGGTCGAAGCCTCAATCCCCTTAAAATCAATAGATATCTCCCGAAAACCTCTCCCACAATACATCGTAACCTTGATCAAAGGGAAGAGACGAGTATATCGCGAATTCCTGAGATCAAGGGACCCTGCTCTCAAGACCGAATATAACCGATTAAACGTCCTAATTCGGCGTGAAACTAATATCTACACCGAAAGAAAATGGGTCCAGGCCACCTCCAATCTCAACTATAGAGATGGCAAGAAGTTCTGGCACACCTTCAATATTCTCACCAAAAGGAAAACCAAACCCAAGTCCCACCTAATCGATCCTCAGGGTAACCTAATCTCCACAGATCAAGACAAAGCCGAAATTTTTCGCCACCACCTTCAATCTGTCTATACTTCACCTAATGATCCCCCGTTCGACGACGACTTTAAAAATAGAGCAAGACCTTGAAGATTTCAAAAAAACTCCGAGAAAATCCTGGATGATAATGATCCGTTTTTCAGCCCAATTACTCACGCTCAAACCCTCAATTATTTCCAAAAAGGTAAAATATCCGCTCCCAGACAAGACGGACTCAACAGACTTATACTGAAACACCTACCACCCCCAGCGATCAGACGCCTAACGTCCATATATAACAAATGTCTCTCCCTTCGTACTTCCCGACGGTGTGGAAATCCGCCTCGACCGTCATGATTCCCAAAAATTTCTCCGACCTGACAGAACCCTCATCCTACAGGCCCATCTCTCTCCTCAGCTGCCTAGAGAAATGCTTAGAGCAGATCCTAGCCCGAAGGCTGGGAGAGCATAGAATCCAATAACCTCTTACCCGACCTAATAGAACCTGTCAGGACCCTTTGCTAAAACTCCTCACAGAAACCTCACGTGCATTTAACCACCGCCACTGTAACCTCGCCGTGTTCTTAGACATAAAGCAGACCTTTGACAGAGTCTGGCATGCGGGTCTAGTTCACAAAATTCAAGCATTAGGTATCCCCCCTGAGCTCACGAAGCTCCTACTGTCGTATCTAACAGATAGGACGGTACGAGTCCGAGTGGGTTCATCCCTTTCACTGAGTTTCACCCCCCAAACAGACGTACCCCAGGGTTCTGCCTTAGCACCCATACTGTACCTTATCTTCGCCAATGATATCCCCATTGTAACAACGCCCGGAGTATCCCTGGCACAGTTTGCCGACGACACTGCCTTCTGGGGAGCTAATCGGTCAACAAAAAACGCCTCCGACAATATGTCCAGTACCCTACGGAACTTCTCCAATTGGGCCAACCAAAACACAAGCCATTCTATTCCGACACCCTAACTATACCCGACACAAACTACTCTCCAAAAACGACGTAAAAATTTCCCTGCAAGGGGAACTATTACCGATACTTGACGACATAACATACCTAGGAGTCACATTTACCAAAAGCCTTAACTGGAACGCCGACCTGAACAAGGCCCTAAACAAAGTACGGAACCGATCCAACCTCCTGGCCGCCCTTAGGGGACGAATAGGAGGTTGTCAACCCGAAACTCTACAACATACCTACAAAACATTCATACGGCCCGTCATAGATTACCGTGCGCCATTGTACGCTACCCTAAAACCCAAAGATCTAAAATTCATAGCCTCTTGTGAACGCCGAGTCCTACGAAGAATACACCGACTACACTATAGAACACCCAACGAACTCACCATACAACACGCTAACATCATACCTATCACACAACGCCTCAAAACACTGCAAACAAACTACACACTCCGTAGGATATTCGGCGAAACAGAAGCTACCAAAAACATCCTACGCACTTCACATACACCCCTTACCGACATCCAATACATAAGAACCCACAGGAGAAAACCGAAAAATAAATTCAAGCATCCTCCAACTATCCTGACCCAAAACATTGAAAACTTCCCCGAAGAATTCGAGGAACTCCTTGATGACATCCCATATGCCCTGAGATAAAATCGAAGACAACCACTGCAACTCCCAAGGAATCGAGCCAATACACACCACGCCCTTCACATACACACCACACACACTCAATCCAAACAAAAATAATGTAATATTATATTATATTAATAATTACTTTTTTTTGCAACCACTAAACACCACACACTACATTGTATGCACATATACAATACACACATCAATATAGCCCCACTACCACACAAAGGACCCAGGACTGAAGAGGAAGCAGACTCCTGAACAGTCCACAGGAATAAGCATTATGAATAAGCAACACTAACAATAAGCATTCTAACTATTAAGCATACTAACAAAAAAAAAAAAACACAAGCGGGACGGGCAGAGTTAGTTAATAATTGTTCTACTGTGTAGTACGCACCAATTCTAAAGCCTTTTGAAGTGAAATACTCGGTGAAATATGTCTTCGCAGAAAAGAAAAATAACGAACGAACATCGAGTTTATAGTGACCGTTGGGAATCAGACTATTTAATCACAAACAACAATAATAAATTTCAGTGCATTATTTGTATGCAAGTACTATCGATTCCCAAAGAATATAATATGAAAAGACATTACACTACGTTACACGAGAAAACATTTCATCAATATATAGGGGAGTCAAGAAAGGCTATCATTACGGATTATAAGCAGAGGAGTTGCTTGATCTTATTCCTCTCCATGGTACAACCAAGGGTACAGATATTTTTGAAGCTGTAAATAAGGTGGTATCAGACTACGGGGGATTCCATAAATGTTCCTGTATTGTTACTGATGGAGCCAGAGCTATGATAGGAACTGAAATTGGATTTGCAGGACTCTTGAAACAAAATAACATCAACTGTCCTGTGATACACTGTATTATTCACCGAGAGGCCCTATGTGGAAAATTCTTATGTCAAATGAATGTCATGAAAGTGGTTGTTAAAATAACTAATATTATTAGAGGGGGCAATCGTGCTTTGACCTACAGAAAGTTTCGTGATTTTTTAGCCGAAGTAGATGCTACATATTCCGATATTCGTTGGTTAAGCGCCGGAAATTGTATGCAACGATGTCTTCACTCTACGCAAGGAGATTCCTATTTTCCTTAAAGATGAAGTAAAGTCCAACACTACGGAACTGGAAAATCAAATGGTAGATGCACAATTTTTAGCAGACCTTGCATTTTTAACAGACCTGACATCTCGCCTTAACGAATTGAATTTGAAGCTACAAAGAAAACAGCAGAATATTGCCAACTTATTTGGACACATAAATGGATTTAAGAATAAGATTAAGCTTTTCAAGTCTTCATTAGAAAAAAGATTTTTCATTTTTTCCAAGTTGTAAAGAGCATTCTGAAGAAATAAAGGATTTTGAGGAAGTTTCAAATTTACCTCACATAAAATACATTGACACAGTTGCAGAAGAATTTGATAAATTTGATAAATTTAGCAATTTTAAACAAATAGAAAGAGAGATTTTAGTTTTCACCCAGCCCCTTACAATTTCAGTTGAGAATGTAAGCAGAGCAGAACTTCAACTGGAATTGTGTGACTTGCAATCAGATCCTTTTTACCAAGGAAGAACTGAAACTGGATTGGACTTTTTCAAGTTGCTGCCAGAAGAACGATATCCCAACTTGCGAAACTTAGGGCTTATACTGGGCTCAATGCTGGGAAGCACGTATCTTTGCGAAAGCAGCTTTTCCAATATGAAATTTATAAAGTCAAAATATAGATGTTCCCTCTCTGATAAGTCACTTACTCAGTTGCTTCGTTTATTAACAACAAATATTGAAGTTAATATTGATCCATTAGTTAGTGAATATCAACATCCTCAAATTTCTCACTAATTTTTTTTGTAAGTAGATATTTTTTTGAATAAATTAAAATAATAAACAAACGCGTTTTTTCTTTATATACCATACCTATTAAAACTAAATGATAAAGTTGCATACGAAGTATTTTGTAATGCGGCCCTTGGAGTACTTGCAGTTGGACAGCCCTCCTTTAGGACATCGTTTGATTATAATTATATACCATCATAATACCTATATATTTGTAAGTAAACAAACACTTTGTTTATTATAAATTAAATCATTTCAGGTGGAAAAATTGATAAAAGTTGCAATTAGATTTATAACAACCCTTCTAGAAACATAATTTTTGCTTTATAATCGGAATAATTCTTGTAGATACTTTACGATAACATAAATATCGATACATTCGTGATTATTTCATTCTTGTAAAAGAAAGTGTGTACAGTGTAATGTAGTTCGAAGTTCAACGAAATTATAGATATTTAATATTTTAAATTAGCACATAGTTTAAATAGATTTCATATTGCTCCAAGTTAAATGAAAAGCAATTTACATAAATCAGTACATGTATTCAATTCACCTATTGAAGAGTTATCAATGTTATGTAAAAATTAAAATGTTTATATTACGTTGGAATTAAAACATTTAAATTAGCAAGAATTATTCGCTATCAGTGTCCCTTTCAGAATTGGAATCGTTAACAGAAAATAAATGGTTGCACAACCTCAAAATGTTTTTAAATTTCCCACCACTCCAACATAGACACTTCGGCATGTTTAATACATTTCTGCCAATATGTCCCATCCACGCGTTGCAAGGATTTCATCCATATTTCTTATACATGGTTATTGTTAAATCTGGAACTATTTTTGTTGTAGTGTTGTTTGCAGTTTGCCCACACCAGTTCAATTCGATTAAATCGACAGTTATTTGGTGGTAACCGTAATACTCATTGTCCACACTTGTGTGCTATTTCATATATTTTGTACATCTTTTATATCTGCAACTAATTGCAGTAATTCTTTTTTAAACATGCTAGGTTCATAAGCTATGTTGTCCTTTAATAGAAAATTACATATTTCTTCCATTTTAAATGAATTATTTTTCTCCATTATAATTAAAGATGGTTCTTTTAAGTTTGCAATTAAATTATTTTCAAACCATTTTTTAAACAACTCTGCACAGATATCTCCATGATAATCTGGACCTAGTGACTGTAGAAAACAAAAGTGAACCAACACGAACAATTATAAATCTAAAAATACAGTTATTTTATTAGGAATTATAATATAATAACTAAATTTCAACAAACCTTTTTTCTTCAACCATTTGGCTTCTTCTTCACGCTTTCTTTAGATGTATCATGCCAACTTCTTTTGTGCGATCCTCGACTGAAAATCCAAGCTTCAGCTGAGAGTACAGGATTGTATAATTTCTCTTCTTTATTTTTGTAATATTCTCTTAAGAATCGTAGACGGTTGGCAGCAATATGTGATTGTTCCAGTAAACCCCTCCTACCACCGTCTACTTTAAATCAAAAGCCAATCGAACGTAAAAGACGTGTTAAACATGATCTACTGAAATCGAAAACTTCAGTATGGCTTAATCCTTTTTGTAAAGATGCCAGCGTAACATTCTTGCATGTTTGTATTTACATTTTGAAACGCTTAAGTTGTCACAGTTCGCGACAATAATAAAACAGATTTGATAAATAAATATTAAATTAAATAACAAAGAAATAATTATAACTCGGAAAGCTAAATTAAAAATAATTGAATCATCTGGTCGCAAATAAATAACAGCATCCGCTAACAGGCGCGAGAGCCAGGAATCTCGTAGGGAGCAATCTGGTTGAAATGTGACGTGATTGAAGTGTGTAAGTGAAAATGTATATGTATATGTTTACATTTAGATATCCATACAGTAAGTATACACTCTATTATTTAAATCTTTCTTGCCTCTGTCTATATTTCTACTTCTGACTTCCTTACGTTCCGAGGTTATTAGACAAATAACTGTCCCGTAGTAGGACGATACCGTGGCACGAATTGCTTCGGATCGACCTGGCTGCAAAGGACGATCAAGGTCGAAACAGAGGTTCCGTTGCTGACGACTGTACAAGGAATGAATGGCGAGTCAGTACCTGGAATGTTAGAGGTATGCATTGTAAAGAATTTGAAATTGGGAATGTAATGTACAAAAGACAGCTTGATATGCTGTGGAGATGGAGAATGGCAGCCTAGCACTATGGTCAGGAGTTGAAACTGAAGTACATGGCGCAAAAGAAGTGGGGGTGATCGTAAGTGAACAAGCGAAAAGATGTGTTAAACAGTACGAATTGGTATCTCCCCGGGTAATATGGGTTAGAATGAAAGTAGAGTTTTGAAGAATTTATATATATATATACATATATATATATATATATATATATATAAGTAATTTTATTACCTAGTTTTACATCGATGAGTCATACCCAACTTTATTTGGATCAAACTTTAGCACAACATTGGACGTCAATAATAACGTTCCACAGTCGAAATTGAATCTGTCAACATGCCCGGTTACCATGACATCAGCTAATATTGAGCACCTGATAATTTTATTTTTTATGAAAACGTTCCTGGTATTTTAAGACAAATGAAATCTACACGAATAAAATCTATTTGGATTGACGTAGATTAAACGTTGATTGGTACACATTCTATATGAAACTTGTGTCACTAACCTAGTATTCAATGAACATGGCGACATGCAGAAAGTAGTTTCAGGAACTATTGTCGAGATTCCAGCAATAGGAACAGCTCCAAAACCAGGAAGGCCCAAATTCGACGACAATATCAATATTCAAGAGGAAATGGTTATTGGTCCCAACAAGGCACCAAAGTTTCTAGTAGTTGTGATGTTTCTTGGTTTCTTGCACCTAGGTGGAGATACTTTAAGACATTAAGCATTTTTTTGTTTTAAAAGTAAAGCGATGTGTAAATGAATGTGAGGTATGAAAAAGAGATCCCGTCGGCCTTAGCGCGGTCACTCAAATGGTTGCGCCACAATTTGCAAGGTAGTTTATTGACCATCCTAGTTGTAAACTAAACTGTTTTATTTCCACCTTACTCTAAAAAGGAAGTTTTTTAAGTAATTTTTAGTAATTGCTAGTAGTACTTGATTTAGTTTCTTTATTTATAATTGTTTTGTTTACGAACTGGTTTTTGTGTGTAATTTATTGCAATTGTACTAATCTACATTTTGTTGCTGCGGTTACCTTATTAATTTACTTATCCTATTTATTTCATTTTATGTGAAACTTAACCTGCATTATTATTTTACTTAGGTATTTTATTAATAACATTTGCCAACATGATTGGTATAATGATTTGACATTGATTTTGATTTATTTGTGTGTGATTAGACTGTTTTTTTATTGTTTTTATGTGCAGTTAAACTGCATTTTATTTTTACCTAATTTATCCCTTCAATTTATAATTTAGTACGCTCTATAATCTAATTTAATGGCACTATTATGTATTTTCATTTTGAACACTTTTTTGTCCTATTTCTTTGATTTATAAATTTTACTTGTAAACCTACTTATAGATTAATAAATAGCTGGGTTTTCTTGATGATTCTTTCCCACTCTGTAATGAATAGGTTGAATCATCAATGCGCAAAGCCCTTTAATTTTAATTTGAGTAATTTTATTGCTTGACTGCTCCAATGGATGCTCAACTGTTTATTCGATTTAGGTTATTGAAAGTAACTTCAGGGTTAGGCTTTGAAATCTCTCTGAACCTTACATTAATGCTGGTAAAGTCAAAATGCTATTAGATAATTTTCAACAAAATTTGAATCAATGCAAATAAGTGCAATATTATGCTCTTACGGATTTTATAGCCTTTTAATTATGGAGTGTTACGTTTTTAAGAACTGGGTATCGTGGGACACTACAGTGTGGGTTGGTAATTTGGGAAATAATATTACTGGTCCCATATTTAAAAAAAAGTGAACAGTTCTAAGTGCTTTTAAATGATTGCACATTTAATTAAATCTCTTATTGATGATGTTACACGAAACCCACATGAGCTTCATCTTAGCATTATGTACAATGTGTTATGTCATCACATTTCTTTAGGGAGGTAGGGAATGATTTAAAAACTACATATCTGGGTAGAGGGTTAGTCGAAGGGGTACAAACGAGAACCTAGCTCGAACGCTCCACCATAATTTTTTTTTCCTTTGGGGTTGTGCCAAAACAAAAAAATATATAGTAACTAATTAACAATGGCTGAATGTAATAAAAATTATAGGCTTAATGAAACATAAAAAGGAAAGTCTGAAAAGTCTCTTTTATTCGTTAAAAAAAATCAGAATGCTTTCATTGGTAATTTTGAAATTTTAAAGTACCTGTTAACAAAAAATACAGTATAATAAATTGTAATGTAAATTCTCTAGTATTCATGGTATTATATCTAAGTGTTCGAAGGTTAATGAAGGTGGTGTAGGCAACTTTTGGTCAGTCTAATATGTAAGGTGCTAATTAATACTGACAAAGATGCATGCAGTATACAAGTTACAAAAAATGCAGATATTGAAAATGAACGTTGATAATAGTACTGATCACAAAGAACATGGTCAACATAATCCATATGAAAGATGTACCCTAAAACTTGCACACCATAAACGGCCCAGACGTGGTTACAATGCACGTGGCGTAGCTGATAACGAAATGTAATAAAGAACGAGGTCAACAACATGTGATCCGTAAACACGTAGCTAACGTATCCGACGTAGATGGCATGGTTAACGCGGATGACCATGGCATTTGTGGTGTAAATTAACTAGAGGACGTAGGCAACGTAGGCGCCATGGTTTAAATTACTAAGATAACGTGTACGACGCGAATGACTCAAATGACAATGGCTATACATGTCGCGAATGGCGTAGAAGACGGAAACGACGCTAAAAGTTTTAGTGGTGTAAATGATATACATGTAAATAACGTAAACAACTTACACTAAGATCACGGAGACCGAGAAACATACAGGACGTACACGCATAGATAGCTGAAATAACTAATTAGGTGGAATAACGAGAATGGCAGAGATGATGCAGACCATGTAATTAACTGTGGCAATGTGATGACGTAGATGGTATAGATGACTAGACAAGGTAGAGAACGAAAATGGCAAAGAGTGTTGAAATGGCGTTGATATGTAGATAGTATAGATGGCGAAGACAGCGAACTTGACCTACATTACTTAAAATCAAATAAAATAAAGTCAAACTTATCTTATTTTTGAGCGTTCCCAAAACAGTACTGTGAGAGAAGCAAAAATACTTAGATAATTCAAATGGTGCTTATGAAGTGGATTGCGCAGGTGATATGTCGTAGTTGGCAGTAGATAACTGAATGACTCAGGCAACCTAGATGACGTAGATGATATAAATAATATGATTGACATGGGCGACTTAGATGCCATAGATGACATAGATGAATCAGATAAGATAGCTGGCGCAAATCGTGTGGCAGAAACAACTGATGAAAATGGCTCAGATGACATATGACACAGAGTACGTACATTCCATGGATAGAATAGAATACAAAGATGGCTCAAGTGACGTAGATGACGACATAATGTAGATGACACTGATGAAGCAAGTGGTGCAAAAGTCCTAGTGGGCCTAAACGACGTAAATGGCCTAAGTAATCCACGTAGGTGATGTAGATGAAGCTGATGTCGTAGACGACGTAGATGCTGTTGATGAGGTGGATGAAATATCAATGCGCAAATGACGCACATGACACAAATGGCACATGTAGATGACAGACAAATGACAGATATCATAGCTGACAAATACAGATGACATCGGTCATGTATACAACCGATAACGTAGAATGAGATGGATGAGATGAATGACTGAAATCACCTGGATAATAGTAATAACATGAACAACGTAGATTTTCCTATTTTCGTACACCTACAGTATCTACTTTCGTTTTGTTGCTTTAAGGCGTGTAGGACAGTAGTAGCTGTCAACATTCTGTTTCTCACGTTGAAAAAGACAATTACTGTTCCTAATTTCTGCTATTCACTAATGAAGGTTACAGTAGTCCCTAGTATGTATGCCTAAGATGTTTGTTCCTATACTAAGTACTTGACATTAATCGCTATCCAATGAAAATGAAATAATCTAGACAAATTCATCAGTCAATATGCTCATGGGCATATTACATATGGCTATGTTTGCTGCATAGAATGTATAAATTCTTTTTTTTATAAAATATGGCACAAGTGCCGCAATTATGCTCTACATTACGATTTATTTTTTAAGAAAAAAAAGGTAATATTGATGATGACGACCTGACGTAGCTTCTAAATCATGGTTCTGTGAATAAAACCGTTACTTTGACAACATTGAATGTGTGAATAATCCAATTCAAATCCAAGCCGAATGTGCAACTGGAAAGTCTTTGTTATCAAACTTTGTAGAAAGGGTCAACCTAAAAAAAAAAAATAGTGGAAGAACTGTTGATCATGGACCATTAAAAGAACTAGGTAAAAAAGTATCCCAACAGCTACAGCATATAAACTGTGTGTTGTCTAGAATCCAGTGAGAACAAGGTTTGTAAAGAAGCATAGTTTAGGTGTAAACACTGTCAGCTCAGCACTAAATCCTTAATATTTCAACAAGAGCTTAGCTGCTCTCCTTTTTTGTACAATACGCAAAATAAATGTTTTAGCGTCTCCTTTTTAATTAGGTTCAATTTAGATTAAGTTTTCTCTAGAACAATTTTTTATGCGGAGTTAAACAAACCTTAGTAGTTAATTTATTATAAACTGCAATTTATATCAGTTTCCTACAGGCAAAAAATTTACTCACGTGTATAATGTTAGTTCTCAAGGTATAAGTTTTAACTAAAAAGTAAAACTTACTTTTTTGTGCATTTAACATATGAGGAAATAGCTATGTGCTGGCGATATCAGATTTTATTAAGATTGATGTTCAGTTGACGATTGTAACTATCATTTAACTATTAAAAGAAAGCTATAAGTTGCAAAAGACGGCTATTGCAGCAACCATAAGTTATGAATGCGTGTTGTTTTGTAAAATATTATTACGTTGTACAAATGGTAGAATATGCAAGGGTACATCATCTCTAACCAGAAAGTGTGTTTCGGGATCAAAGAAAACACCTCACAACTTTTAATCTGGTGGTACCACCATGAAACTATATAACGATTTCAAAAAAAGAGATCGTCGATAAATGTGATATGGTGAGATAGTTATCATCTATTCTATGGATTCCAATTTTTTAAAAGTTGATTTGTAATATTATAGGGGACGCAGTAGTACAGATGTTTTATTATACAGTTAGTAGATGTGGCAACTACGTACGGAAGCAGTAGGATATGATGATTTGCAAAAATATATTAAGCCGACGCAGTAGGGGTAAATGATTGGGCGGAGTTGATAGTATCGGGGAATTGAAAATGTATACAATTCATTGTTTATTAAGCTGCGTTAATTCTGAATAGTGCAATCGGCAGGAAGTTAAATTTTGCACTAACGTACTCAATCGGATTTATTCTAAACTACGTATTTCTAGGAGACGGAGTATGATTGGTTTTGAAGAATCCAATAATGATGGCGGGATGTAAATATATATATATATATATATATATATATATATATATATATATATATATATATATATATATATATATATATATATATATGAAAGAAGACAAGTACTGTCCGAATTTTTTATAAGATATTGGGTACCGGCTACAAAATCTTACAAAAACTCTTTATAGATTTTTAATCAAAAATTTTCGCTTGTGTTACAAGCTTCTTCAGGACACAACTAAAAATAACAAACTTATTAAATTATAATAATGGCTTAATTAAAACTTAATGTACTTACATCTAAGAGCAACATATTGACTCATAGTTGTAAGTTTAAATAACCATGACGTGTAACAACCGGTTATTAAAAACAATATGTCAATCAGAATGTAAACTAAGATAACTAAATTGTATTAAAACGGAAATTCTTAAATCAAGTATGTAATAAATATGTAGGCAAGCTTATAACTATATGAGTGGTGATTCATCTTAATTTTGATGGAGTTAAAGATATAATTTCAGTATAGCTAGTGTTTAAATTATTAGTGTTTGATCTAAAATTCATGGTTTCTTTATTACTACTATGAAATATTTCAAGAAAGAGCCTCTCGTTATAGTTGTCAGCATTATCAATAATTTTTACTTCATCCAATTTAATCGTATGGTCTAAAGTATTACTTTGAACTGCCAGAGCACATCTTGGTCTTTGGAATTTACAATCACTTTTATATAGTGTTAGTCCAGTTTTAAGCCAATTGCTTTATGTCTTATGTAACACAAATTGCAGTTATTACATGGTATAGAATAAATTACGTTAGATTTAAATTCTGTTGGTGTCTTATCTTTAAGTTTGAAAATAAATTATTAATTGTATTAATATTGCAAGAAACTATTTTTATGTTTTTGAATTGTGCAAAAATTTTGATTATTCGGTACTAATTTGTGGTACAAACGGAAATTTTGTTTATAAAATTGAGTTGGAGTCTGTGCGATCACTATCTCGTTTCTAGTGGTACTTAAATTATGGTGAAAAAGTAATCTTTTAACTAAGTTTTTTTGGATAACTATTAATAACAAGAATATCACTAAGTTTTTTTAGATCAGTGATGGATGTACAATGTTTATAATTCTAGTTTTTGTACCTAAAATTATATTTTTTTTCATAAGCAAAGAATGATTGGAGTAATTACTTATATATCTTCGCGAACAGGTCGGTTTAATGTGCCAATCAATAATTAAAGTATTATTCTTGTTAATAAATTTCATGTTTAAAAATGGAACACTATTATTAATTTCATCTTCTACAGCACATTGTATATTAGGATCATAATTGTTAAAAATATTTTGTATGTTGTCTATTTGATTTCTAGGACCAATTAAAATTAAGTCATCTAGATATTTTTTATTAAAGTAACTTCAAAATTAAGTTTTATTAGAATAGTGTCAATGAGATCATCTAGGACAATTTGGGCCAGAATGGGACTTAATGTAGATCCCATAGGTGTACCAAAGTCTTGTCTATAAAAATGAAATAAGTGTTATCAAAAATAGATCTAATTTGAAAGGGTAAAAGAGTCTTTAATGTTACAGTTTATGTTATTATCCAAATCAGTAAAAAGTAATTGAAAACCATTTTGATGTATATATACAGGGTGAGTCATTAGTGCGCCGTCGGAAGATCCTGGCTTTATTATTAAAAATTAAAAAAATGTTATAGCGCCGATCTATGTCAGACTTAGATGTGCATCGAATAAAAATAGTTTCATCCCTATAGAGTGTGCCATAATTGCAGGACTGGACTCTGCTTTGTTTTGTTAAATGGAACCCTATATTTATTTAATTTTATTATTATTTGTCTTGTTGAATGCTAAAAAACGGTACTTCGTTTTTAAATTTATTTTGTGGCGTTGCCAAGTTAGAGCATTTTTTCTTTAAAAAAGTGAAAATTTATACCTTTACTTAAATTGTTCTGAAGACTTTAATATTAACAGTAGAACTGTAAGGTTTGGCAGACGGGTAAACAAGACCTTGCTCTATCTTTTGACCTTCATACTTCCTGATTATATTATACTGGGTGTTAAAATATGGTCAATTCTTGCAAATTTGAAATGACCATAACTTTTGTTTTTTAAATGGAACACCCTGTATTTTATCATGTCATCGTGTTCTATTAATTCTCTTACTTTTTTATTAAGCATGTAATATACCTAACGTTACGCGTTCTCGGAATATTTAAGATTTGTTGCAAAATTAATGACAATTGTGACAAACTGGACGGTCTATACAAAAGTAAGAAAGGAAACAAAAGAATTTGTATTTGAAAAATCATAAATTATTGAGAAAATTATAATAAGTTATAACTAAATCAAATGCTCGATGTGTCCACCATTTTCTTGCAAACAGGTGTGAATTCTCCTCAAAAAAGAATCTTCAACATTTCGCAGCAAAATTTGGTTAACCATTTGAAATGCATTCCATATTCTAATTTTCATATTTTCTTTGGTGGTAGGAGATTCTTGGTATACTAAGCTTTTAATATAACACCACAGGAAAAAATCTAATTTTGTCAGATCAGGAGTCCGAGCTGGCCATCCTACTGGCCCTCCTCTCCCAATCCATTTATTGGGAAACGTTCTGTCTAGATGTTCTCTAACAATGAGACTATAGTGGGGAGGCGCACCATCCTGCTGAAACCACATCCTTTGACGTATGTTTAACGGCAATTCTTCAAGGAGCGGAGGTAACTCATTTTGAAGAAATTCAAGATAGGTTTGACCATTATTGTTTCTTTCAAAAAAGTAAGGTCCAATTATATGGTTCCCTACTATCCCGCCCCACACATTCACAGACCAGCGATGCTTATGATTTATTGTTCTAATAGCGTGGGGATTTGTATTGTAATAATAATGGGAATTATGCCTGTTCACAAAACCATTTTTGTGAAAGGTTGCTTCGTCGGTCATCAAAATGTGTTTAAAGAAATCATTGTCCTGTCCTAATCGTTCCAGTGCCCACTGGGAGAATTCCGAGCGTCTTTGAAAATCATTTACATTCAGCTCTTGGACTAGTTGAAAATGGTATGGATGAAATTTATTTTTTCGAATAATCTTGGAAACACTAGTTTGACTAATACCTAAATCAGCACTGAGGTTTCTTGTGCTAACGTTTGGATTTTCCACTACAGTGGTTAGTACCACAAATACGTTTTCTTCGTTTATAACCCTTTTTTCTCGTTCTTTTCTTTCGTATTGTACATGTCCTGTTCTTTCAAATCTTTCTTTGAGTTTTTCAAATATCCTTGGATCAGGATGCCTGCGCTCAGGAAATCGTTGTTGATAAATTCTGGAAGCAAGAAATGAATTTCTTTCACCTTCGCCCAAAGCGTAGACCATGTCAATACATTCATCTTGTGAAAATTTCATTTTTCATACTTAACTGAGGAACTAATGAATGACGTTTAAGCCAAACGTCAGGAATTATGAATCGCAGGCCTACTGGATGCCCTTTTTACACTTATTGCCATATTATAAAATTATGATTTTAAAAACTCGAACAAGAAGTAAACCTTTGTCCATTAGTGTTTATTGGACCATATTGTCAACAAGTCATTTACGATTTGTAAATATTCAAAGCATAAGTCATGATTATTTTATTAATTTTGCAACAAATCTTAAATATTTCGAGAACGCGTAACGTTAGGTATATTACATGCTTAATAAAAAAGTAAGAGAATTAAAAACAGAACACGATGACATGATAAAATACAGGGTGTACCATTTAAAAAACAAAAGTTCTGGTCATTTCAAATTTGCAAAAATTGACCATATTTTGTAAACACCCAGTATAGTATAATCAGGAAGTATGAAGGTCAAAAGATAGATCAAGGTCTTCTTTATCCGTCTGCCAAATCTTACAGTTCTACTCTTAATATTAAAGTCTTCAGAACAATTTAAGTAAAGGTATAAATTTTCACTTTTTTAAGGAAAAAATGCTCTAACTTGGCAACGCCACAAAATAAATTTAAAAACGAAGTACCATTTTTTAGCATTCAACAAGACAAATAATAATAAAATTAAATAAATATAGTGTTCCATTTAACAAAACAAAGCTGAGTCCGGTCCTGCAATTATGGAACACCCTACAGGGATGAAACTATTTTTATTCGATGCACATCTAAGTCTGATATAGATCGGCGCTATAACATTTTTTTATTTTTAATAATAAAGCCAGGATCTTCGGACTGCCACTAATGACTCACCCTGTATATATATATATATATATATATATATATATATATATATATATATATATATATATATATATATATATATATGTACAGGGTGTCTCAACTTTTAGTGGAAAAAATCCTAGTTTGCTCTATAGATTATATCCTAAAACGCTTCATTAAAGAAATACAGGGTCTTAATATTTTGTAAAAAAATAGAAATTTATTAATTTCTCCTAAACCGCTTGATGTATTTTAATGAAATATTGTAGGGTTGATCAATTCAACTAACTAATGTTTTGTGATAAAAATATGATTTTTAGTCTCAACAATGGCGTGCGTACGGACACTACTTGGATATTTTTAAAGAAAAAAAACATATGGCACTGCTTTTTCTCGAAATAAAAATTATATTTGTAATCTCCATTCAATTCTGAATAAGAAATATATTCAGTATTTTTTCCAGAAACACACCTAATGCTTAAGTAGCCCTTTTTTTTCAGTTGTTCTCTAAATGATAATGTCCAGATAATTTCTAAAACTATGATGAACATTCATGAAAACCTGCTTATGGGGATGTCTGCTATTTGATAATCTCCTAGCATACTCTCGACCTGCTCCTTGAGCGTTTCCGTTACAGTACCCATAAATGAAATGAACGTCTGCATACGCTGAATTAGTAAATAAACACGGCATTATAAAGCTAATCGTAATTTAAACACTAAAATAACCTAAGAAACTTGTCTTTAGATTATTTTAGTGTTAGTAAGATCCTCAAACATTGAAATATTAAAATTTAAAAAACAGTTGGCGTTTTTTTTCCAACGTTCGATTTGTCAATTTGACATTTTGTCATTTACCTATGTATTCAAACATTGTTAGCTTGTTTCATTCTTTCTTTGTAATTGTTCTCTTGTTTAGTGGCTTAATTTTGATTGTTTATAATTGTCCCACTAAATGTTACCTTGTTCAATTGTTTAATTTTTTATTGCTTCTTAATTTACTGTCTGTTGGAAAAAAACGCCAACTTTTTTTTAATCGTTCAATCGTACTTTAAGTTGTCGAAAAGCTTGTAGAGAATTAGTAATACGAAACATAAGAACTTCAAAAGACACGGTACATCGTGCTTTGCGAAGAAGTGGCAGAAAAACTTACCACTTGCAACCTGTCCAACAACTAAAGCCAGAAGACAGACCAAAATTTTGCAATTGGCTCCTAAGGTCTCTAGAGATGGATGTTCAGTTCTTAAGAAAAATGTTATTTACCGATGAAGCGACCTTTACAAGACGAGGAGTGGTAAATTTCCACAATCAACACGTTTGGGCGCACGAAAATCCTCATATAATTAGAGCGCGCACTTTTCAACAAGAATTTAGTGTTAACGTTTGGCTAAGGGTGCTGGGGGATAATTTAATTGCCCCCCTCCCTTTTTAATGCCAATATCTTCTTAAATTTCTGGGATAATGAAATGGCCAATTATTTGGAAGATATTCCTATTAATGTGGGCCAAGAAATGTGGCTGCAAATAAACGGAGCACCGGCCATTATGGTATAAATGTTCGTCGCTGGTGTAACACAAATTATCCTGAGTGCTGGATTGGTCGATTGGGTAACAATAAAAATCATATTCGCTACTTATTTGCAAGAGGTCCAGCTGCATGGCCACCAAGGTCCCCCAATCCGACAGTCTTAGATTATTTTGTCTGGGGGTTTCTGAAGGGGAAAATGTATGGTATTCCGGTAAATACACGAGAAAATCTTATACTGAGAACTGAAGAGGCTTGTAAAATACTGCGTAACAATCAGCATCAACTTGGTGTGGCAGTGAATTCCACGCGCCGTCGTTATCGAAAATGCATCGAATAGGATGGATCACACTTCGAGCAGTTGTTGTAACATTTAATAATATTTACCAATTTGTTAATTAGTAGTTGTTTACTAATTTTATTTTAAAAAAACGCAAATTATCTGGATATTATCATTTATAGAACAATTGAAAAAAAGAGCTACTTAAGCACTAGGACGATTTTTATTTTTTATCTCTATAACGGTGTGTTTCTCGAAAAAAAGACAAGATACCTTTTTTATTCAGAATTGAATGGATATTTTATTTTGAGAAAAAGCATTGACGTACGTTTTTTTTTTCTTTAAAAATGTTCAAAGTAGTGTCCGTACGCACGCCACAGTTAAGACTAAACATTAGTTGGTTGAAGTGAGCAACGCCTACAAAATTTCAATAAAATACATCAAGCGGTTTAGGAGAAATTAATAAATTCCTATTAATAATTAAAATCAAAATAAGTGGTCTTTAACAGAGGGGCGAAGACCCGAGAGCAGGTCGCGCGTCCTATACCTGTCTTATGCGTTAGCATGAGGGCCTCCCATACCATTTCAAATTTCCCGCCAAAACACAAAATGGACGAGGGCTTTGATTAGGACGTCATAAAAAGAAAATAGCGGAGGACTTTTATTATGTCTCAAATTAAAAAAAATAGCCGCCACCAATCAGAAACCAGGGCAGTACGGCATTCTATACCTTTCTTATGAGCCCCTTATTTGAATACTATTTTAAATTTCCGACAAAATGGCCGACAAAACAAAATGGACGATAAGCCACGCCCACAAAATGGACGCAACCGATCATAAACCACGGGGGCGGAGTCCATAGACCAATCAGAAACTAGGGCTTGGCCTACCCGCAAATCGTCCAATCAGAACACTGTATGCGCACACAAAGGTACTGCTGTTGCCTACCCTCCAGGGGCTGGCCTGCCACAAAAGCTCTTAATAAGGCCAAAAGGGCCCTAATTAGTGATGAAAATACCATCAAGGGGCTGAAAATGCTGTCAAGGGGTTAAAAATGGCCTCCGAAAAGAATCCGACCCCACCCTCGCCACCATTCCGGCCCCCACCCGCAGCCCCACTCCTATTCACACCATCTTGAGGGCGTGGCTTACCCCCGCTCCATTTTATCCTGTACGGACTCCCTTCTACTATTGGCCTTGAAAAACTTTCTATATAATAGAATCTACAAGGTAGCAAACTTCTAAAAATGAAGTTGTAACTGATTTGTGCGGATGAAGCTGTATATAAAGTTAAATTTTATGATCCAAGATGAGTCACAGCAACAACATCCAACTTTCTTTTTCTTACAACCTATATGTCTGTGTGAAACCATATTAAATACACTGACAATTGTGAGTAAAACTGCTTCAGGTTATTGTCCTTTAACTAATTAAAAAACGACTAAAGTAGTACGCCTGGCAAGATGTGAAATATTAAATATGGAGGAAAAAGAAAGAGATTGCAGGATTTAGTAAAAAGAATTCCAGAACTGAAGCTAGATTTAGGATTTGTGAAATGCGAAAAATGCTAAAAACGTAGAAGCGGAGGGTTACCAATAAAATAGTTTTGGTTGCTTTTTTAATGCATGTTAACCAATAAATAAAGCATTTACTTAGTTTAATACTAACTCACCTTGAGTCATTCTTATTAACTTCTAAAAATCAAGTTACAACAGCGTTATGCATACTCTGTAATTCTCAAGATTCCCTAACATCCTCATGAATTAGTTCATTAGCAAACATGAGTCTATCTGGGTCAACTCAAAGCACCTCTTGAAAACCCTGCAAATTGTATGACCTATTGATATCCAAAAAGTACAAAGTAGTGGATTAATAGCGCTACTGAACCTTTGAATCTGGCTTAACGTAAGCTTATGAGCTGTAATACAAATGCAAGATGTGTAAAGTTTAATATGCAAATAAAAATGGGACCTAAAAGTGTTTTAAGTAGAGTGGAAACTCAAGAGTGAGTAAATGTTCGGGGTGAAGTAGTCCATGCTTACTGTAAATACATATTGTAATGTGTAACAATTTCATCGATTTTACAAGAATTCGATCATAGGATGTGTACCTTGTACGAAAAAGATAACACTGTATGCTTAATGTAAATAGCATATATCCGGCTTACATAAAGTACAGCATTCACCAATAATTATTTACAATATGGTCTTTATTTAAGTATCTCTGCGTTATCAATCCATTTAGGTAAACAACGTTAGAAGCGAAAGGGTGCAAATGGATTAGTCAATACGCTAATTAGTAAACTTTTCTATTCACCAATATTGTAATCTTGGTATAAAACACGGTGACCTATATTAAAACGATCAATTTCAACTTCATGATATTATTTATAATTTTACAAGTAGACAATACATATTGGAAAAAAACTAACTACGAAACTTAATGTAGCTTAACGTAACATAAAAATTTCAAGAAAATTTGCTATTTGTATTATTTTTCGGAAACATTGAAAACATTATTTTGAATATGTAAAATAAGTAGTCAATTTGTATATCTGTAATTTATTTTTCAACAACAATAAGATCAGCACGAATTACACCAGAGATAAACAGATTTATTTATATTTGTACCGTTTTTTAAGTTCTTTATTTATATTGTATTTGTATATGTAATATTTAAGCCTAAAAAGATCAGTAAAGCTTCTACTTACTTGCTATGGCAAGTAACCTTTCCATAAGAAGACTGTCTGTCACGCGATAAAAATGGCCTTCCGAGGAACAGAAACAGAACCTCGCACGAGACAATTTTCAGAGATTGTCCAATAGATGGAAGTTAATACTCCCCAAACACAAGGAAACCCTCACCCTCACAAGAATCATGTGATGTAACGGCTAATCTATGCCGACACGTTGGGAGACAAATTTTAATGAAACACTGCACATTCGTGCCCGACATGATGGGTTCTAGAAGGTAATGATTCGTATAAAAGTAAAATTTAAAGTGCTTTTGCCCCCACATTCGGGGTCAAGGTGTACTGAAACTATATATGTGATTGTATAACGATTGAATAAGATAAAATAAAATAATTATTATTTACCCAGGCTAGCCATACTAGCTTTGAATTTACTAAATCACTCGATGTGATAATAATCAAAGGATGCTCAATGGGCGTGTTAATACAAATACTGTGAAAAATTTGTCTGTCAGCTTAACTAAATTAAACTCTGGCCTTTAGTCATAATTTCAAGTTATTTATGAGCTGAGTTAATAATATACAACTGGTGTATTATACGCTCAATTTACTTAGAAACGACGACATAAATTGTATTTTAATCACTTTAAAAGTAAATTAATTGAAGTGTTGAAAAATTTATACTGATACCTTTTAAATTTACAGTCAAACCTAGAGAATTTCTATGCCACAAATAATTTAAATATTTGTGAAAGCTTTATTTTCTACTACGAATTGAGTTAGTCTAAATACTTCTTTCCCAATTAATATCGTGGTACTATCTACTTTAATTTGCTTTAAACTGGAATAAGTATAATTGTAACAGATTCATTGTACATAAACAGAAACATACAATTCTCATATAAATTCTATCAGACCTGCATCCAGCTACTTAATCTATGAACATGTAACATACAAATTCAATGGTCGAATTCCAATACAATCTATTTATTCCATCAATCATTCTCATGAATCCCATGAAAAAGAAAGCCAAATCTACTTTCAGGACGCGACTATCTACTTATTTCAATATTATATTTCTTACATAATTGGGCTTAGTAATGGTCTGTTCGGTATTCCTTTTGTTTCACAATATGCACCAACACTAGTACATATCGCAAGGTAAATGTGGTATAGCAATCTTTCAATCACCTTGAACTATACTACAATTGTTTTCATGTCAAACCAACTTATTTTCCTTTCGGTACTTAAGGCACACAGATGTGTTTTACTCCAACCACTAATCAAATGTTTCGCTTACATGTATGACAGGTTAAGGTATATTTGAACTACACTATTTATTTTGGAATCTTATCCCAATTTAAGATGCAGTTATTTGTTAGGTTCCCAAACTTAAATACGGTTTAACAAATCCTTTGGATTTTCAATTATAACCAAGTAACTGTGGACCATATCAATTCACCATTTACTTTCATATTTATAAATTTAAATATAAATTCTTTTATTTGTTAGTTCCCTTAAAGGCAAGCGAGTATAGAGCTAGAGATATACACTTGTCCAACATAATATTTATACTTTTAATCAACTTCAGACTTTATAAATATAGTATATAATCACAAATAGATTGTAGTAACCTTCTGTTTAAATTATTGCCGACAAAAAGCTTTTAATTTTATTGTTTGAAATTTGTTACTATTTCAAATTACAACAATTAAAATGCCGAAAAAAAGGTTCGTCCCTTAGTTTTATTTATAGATTTTCGCCCTTACAGGTGTGCAATATGTCGAATCACGAATGAAAATTCAAAAAAGCAACTGTTCAGAAGGTCTTGGTTACTTTCCTACGCATATAACGTTACTTAAACATTGGTTTAATATACAATGACCCCTTCGTTCACTTAACAGGTGGTCTCAAATACTTGTAGCTGAATCTCGTTACAAGCGCGCCGCACTTAATACTTTAACATAACATCTGCTATCTTTATTCAAATCTGCTTCCGCACTATTATTTTCTTGAAGATAAACAAACTAATTTTTACCTTCAACTTCAATTTTAACTATGGTATTGTTTATGAATGTCTTTTTCAATTTATCCCCGGTTCGGGTAACGCAGTTAATTAAACAATTACTGCCTCCTTAAAATTTCACAAACATACTCCCACATCGTCACAGTCTATCCCACACTACCTCGCACGCGCCTTCCGCCAACCTTCACCACAAGCAACAGCCAAAACCGAAAGCTTAACTGCCTACCTCTAACTTCAACTAACTAACTCGCCAATCTCTGACTTCCCTATTTATAACTTCAGTCATCCATCTTTAAACATGTCTTCCTTCCGCGTTATATTCTCCAATAATATTCACTCAAAATGTTATCGTTCTGATAACTGCTTCCCTCTATACAAGCACGCGTGTAATTACAATACATCGCCATATTTGTTTTCACTTACAAATTTTTCCATTACTTCACGAAGAAATCATTTTTCGTCATTACATTCGTTCAGTGACCCCTCTGGACCATTACGCAACTTTTAACACTTATCTCCAACCTGCGCTCGATCTCGTTCCGCAACATTTGCAAAAATAAGTACAGTCTAATGTCTCAAATTCCATATACACACATTTATTCTCAACACAATTGCACAACATTACAAAACTCTTCGGAAGTTATCACTTAAACATACCCAATCTTTCTCTACATATTTTCTAAAACATTCCACACTTATTCTTCACATTTTCTAACCAAGATTACCCATTTATCTTCAAACATTCCTTTCTTTATCATCAGCAAAACAGAAGCAATACAGTGGGAAGCATTATCGTCCCATCGTCAAATTTCTCTTCACATTTACATTCATCAAAATTTAATTATTCCAACACTAAAGTCTCTATAACATTCAGATACACGTATCTACATACATAATTATATTTCTCCTAAATTTCCAGTGGCGTATCATACACCCACATACATTATACATATACACAAAAATTTTTTTTTTCGTTCAAACTCAATACACTCGTGCTCAAAACACATAATACACGTCATTATAACATCCTATATACAGGGTGCGTCAACGCAACCTGACACCTCCTCCACAAGGAGATTTTCTTCCAGAAAAACTCAAAAATACTGGTCCTAAGAGACCTACACAAAGTCAAAAACTAGAACACTTCACCGAGGTCCGCTCGTGAAGCCACAACCCAACTAACGGTGTGTGGTGGAGAGTGGATCCGCTCCGCTCCCCATCACCAAGACAAAGATCACACAAAACAACACTGAGCTGCAGCACCGCCACTACAACTCAGCCGGAGACTATAGGGCCCCGAACCTAAAATAGGGTGGGCAGAAACCACACCCTAAACATGGCCTGGCCGAGAAGCGGTCCAGAACCATGGGGACCGGCGTAGCCGAAAAATCGAAAAGCCACCGCCAAAGCGGGGTAAACATCAAAAATACGAGCAATCTGCTCCGCAGCCGATGAGGGGTCAGCCTCACCGACTACCACCTACGTCACTCTCACTCCAACGCAATGGGACTAAACCCGTCAATGCTGGGAGTTCCACAGCCGTGTCCCACGTGACTGCTTCCCTCTCCAACACCTGCCTCCTGGTGTCGACATCATACACTCAAAAAAAAAAAAAAAAAAAAACACTCACCCAAAAAAAACAAACGTCAAATCCGGTAAAGTTCAAAAGAACACGTCAAATCGGTATTCAATAAAGTAGACCCATCAGACTTCCTAAAAACAAAACACCCTAATCTAAATAATCGTAACTATATACGACGGCTATACCGTAAAGTGGTCTAAAACCAAAATAACCCTATTATAATCTAAATCCAAAAATGCATAAGCTTAACTATAACTATATTTATATTTACGAAAGTGGAACTAAACAACCGAACTCAAGAACCCAAAAACAAACCCTGCGTCAAACACGCAACCAACAAAATAACGACACTCCGCGGGAACGACACAACCAACCCTAAACGGACAACAATGCCCCAACACACTAACTCAAACCACAACGCGGTCACTCCGCTATACGTAATATTCTACACGATAACGATCTACCTACATCGGGAGGAAAACCCATTTGTAGATTACATGATAACGCATACACGACACGACCAAGGTCTCAACCTGGGACTTAACCCCACCAACCAGACCAACGTCTCAGCCTGCCTCGACACACCCCTTTGATTAGTCGCCTCTTACGACAAGCAGTTGGCCTCTGCTGTAGGAAAATTCTAGGGCCGTCCCTACACAGCCAATTGTGCCCCAAGGACACAAACAAAATAGACAAATTCTGATACAAAAGAAAATAGAAACTGTCAATTCTACACGCCCGATAGTTTTTCCGACCAACCTACCAATAGCAATCTGACGGTAAAACAAACAAACAAAAATTCGATCTATTACTTCAATAGCCTAACCTACTATATATACATCCTAAAATCTTATCTAACTTAATCGTCTGACGGTCTAAACTTTAAATCTTTAGCATGCCATATGCCTCTAGAGTCGCCCGAGGCGTCCGATAACTCATACGTCTGATACGAAACTTTTCTCTTTATATAAAACGGTCCAATAAATTTAGGTGCTAACTTCGCGGCAAAATAACGCGACGCGTCCGATAAAACATAATTCTTCCTCCACACAGTATCTCCTACTTGAAAAGTAGCTAATCTTCTTCGTAAGTCGTAATTCTTCTTACTTCTAATATACGCTGCATTCAATCTTCTCTTAATGTCATCATACACTTCTTGAAAAACATTGCCTCTAGCAATCAACGGTTCTCTATTCGCAAACGCGACGTCATTCAAAGTATTACCCACTACGGGTTCTCCATGTCTCGTTCCATCGAGATTCATTTCTCTACCAAAATTCGCAAAATACGGCGTCATTCCAGTAACTTCATGAGTAGCTGTCCTAATTGCACAAGCCACCTTCGCTAAATACTTGTCCCAATTTCTCTGATTGTCTTCAATATACGATGCTAACATAGTCTTCATTACTCGATTAACCCTTTCTGTTGGGTTCGCCTGAGGGTGATAATTCGCATTAAAAATGATCTTGGCATTATACGATGCCACCATATTCCTAAAAACTGCACTTCTAAATTGTGATCCGTTATCACATAACACATACAACGGTACACCAAATAATAAAAACACATTTTCTTCAATATTTTTCACAACACCCGCGGCCGTAGCCGTACGTAACGGGAAAAATAACACAAACTTCGTAAAATAATCTGACACTACTAGAACATAACTATAACCACTTTTAGACCTAGGAAGAGGTCCCACAATATCCGTCGAAATCATTTGCCACGGTTTATCGATAACTGGATGCTGAGTCATCAGTCCTGCCGGTAATCGCTGTTCAGGTTTATGTGCTATACACACTTCACACTTATTCACATAACGTTTCACATCATTCTTTAACTTAGGCCAATAATATAATTTCGAAATACGCTCATATGTCTTGAATATTCCTGCATGCCCTGCAGTAGGTTCGTCATGATACTTTCTCAACATTTCACCACGCTTCGCCTTCGGAATAACTTCACGCCAACTCTCCGCGTCTTCACGTAAATTCGGATAACTACACGTCACATGCTTATATAGCCTCCCATCTTGCACTCTCCATTTTGGATACGCTATCGGTCGATTCTCAATACATCTCTTCATTCTTTCAATCCATTTATCTTCTACAATATCGTCTTCTTCATTATGGTCTTCGCCGGTAATGTCACTGTCGGTATTATCTTCACTACACGTTTCCTCAATAACGGGAACTGATCGCGATAAGGTATCGGGTACTACATGATCTCTACCCTTCCTATGTATAACTTCAAAATCATACTGCTGGAGCCTAACTGCCCACCGAGCCAAACGTCCTGTCGGATCCTTCAAATTATGTAACCATACTAAAGATGCATGGTCCGTAATAACGGTAAACTTAACCCCTTCGATGTATGGTCTTAGCTTCTCTATCGACCATAACACCGCCAAACACTCCTTCTCCGTAGTCGAAAACTTCCGTTCGCTACGCGTCAAAGATCTACTATTATAACATATAACCTTCTCCACTCCATCAATAGTCTGAGTCAAAACTGAGCCGATTCCATAATCCGATGCGTCAGTTTGAATCGAAAACGGTAAACTAAAATCTGGACGCGTCAAAATAGGTGCTGTCACTAAACAATTCTTAATAATATCTAATGCTTCACTACATTCTTCCGTCCACTCAAAGCGTACATTTTTCTTCAATAATTTCGTAAGAGGTGCGATAATAGACGAAAACTGCGCGATAAAACGCCGATACCATGATGCCATACCGATAATTCTTCTAATTTCCGTCGCCGTAGTCGGAACCGGAATCTTCAAAATCGCTTCAACCTTCTCGGGATCAACTGATAAACCGGTAGAATTTACCACATAACCCAAATAACGCAATTCGTCACGACAAAAGGAACACTTGTCCTTGCTCAACGTTAAACCTGCCCGTTCAAAACGCTTAAACACTTCCGTTAACACTTCAACATGTTTCTCAAACGTCGGTGTACAAATTATAGTATCATCAAGATAAACAAACACATAAGGTTCCAATTCTGAACCAATAACACTGTCAATTAATCGTTGCCACGATGCCGGTGCATTAACTAAGCCAAAAGGCATTCTCTTAAACTGATAAAGACCCCTATTGGGTACCGTAAAAGCCGTAAACTCCTTAGAATCCTCCGCCATTGGCAGTTGCCAATACGCAGACTTAATATCTAAAGACGAAATAAACTTCGCGTCACGAAGACGATCTAAAATTGACGAAACGTAAGGAATAGGATAAGCATCCTTCTCCGTAACCTTATTCAACTTGCGATAATCTACACAAAACCTATATTTCCCGTCCTTCTTTTTGACCATAACAATGGGACTAGCCCATGCACTACTCGATTTCTCAACCACTCCAAGCTTCAACATTTTCTCTAACTCATCATCAATATGTCTCTGCATAAATGGTGATACACGATAATACCTCTGCTTAATAGGCTCACTATTGGTCCTAATTCGGTGCTCTACTAAATTTGCGCAACCTAGCTCTTTACCCTTAGTCCTCACAAAATAATCCTCAACTAAATTGTCTAATAAATTCAATTGATCGGTAGTCATATCTAAACGTGAATGTATTACCAAATCCCTAGTCTCTAAAATTTCAATTTCACTCAAACTTTCAAACTGCCATTCACCTCTACGAAAATCAGGTACAATACCTGCCTTTTTCCAAAAATCCCATCCTAAAATCATCTGATGTCTTATATCGGGTACAATAATCACGTCCATTATAACAATTTTTCCTCTAATTTCAATCGGAATCGTCACAGTGCCTACAGATAAAACTTTCTGGCCATTCGCCACAACACACGTAGTCACACGCTTACTTCTACACCTAACTCCTAACCTTTCTAAGCTATTCCACCCTTTTATTCCCAAAATTGTTCTAGAAGAACCACTATCCAAAAGTGCTAACATAGACTGACTATAAACATTAACATAAATAAACGGTCTCTCATCTGAACCCTGATTATCAAACATATACTCCATTAAAACTTTATTTTTCGAAAACGTTATCTCCGCCTTATTTCGAGAACTATTATAAAATATAGCCGACTCTACAAAAACTTCGGAAGACAATATGCGACTGTCTATTGCCTCCCTTCCCCATTTCCCTGATTACGTGGAAATCGTGAACATTTAGGACATGTCCTAACGGTAAAATCTGCCCTACCACATCGATAACAATACATATTCTTTTTCGGTACCTGACATTGAACTGCCTTATGATTGCCTTGCTTGCAATTCCAACACAACAAAGGTTTCGTCACATTCATAGTCTTTCTAGACCCAGACGGTTTCACTTCCACTCTCTCAGATACCTTAACTTTGTCACCCTTCACAACATTACGTGATTCACTCACACTCTCTACTTCACGTACATATGCTAAATCAGTCTCTAAATCCGACTTTCTCCTACTCGGGGGTACGTAACTGTCCATTGCCTGTATACGTTCTTCAATCAATCTCCCATACTTAATTAAATCACTAATAGTACTAATTTGGGTAAGTCCTAATTGAGTCTGATAAATAGGAGCGATATTTTTACATAAAATTCTTAATTGTCTATCCTCAGATAATCCTTCATTAAGTCGCGAAAATAATGTGCGCATAATCGCAACATAAATACCCATAGGTTCGTCAGACGCCTGTGTGCGTCGCTTAATTTCCTCAATTAATCTCTCATCGTAATCACTTGGCTGGAACTGCAATCGCAAAGATTCCACCAATTCACTCCATGTCTTAACCTCTTTCCTAATTGACCTGACATAAATAAGTGCGGTACCGGTAAACAAATCTAAACATTCTGCAAACAGTTGCTCATCTTTAACGTTACGGGAAACTTGTAACTCACTAATTCTCTCCAAAAATGCATTTAACGACAAAGACTTAATGTCACCTGAAAAAGAGATATTCCACTTGCATACGGGAACACTCTTCGCTACAGTCATAATAGGTGCTACGTTTACTAAAGGGTCAACTATTGGTAATTCAGTCTTAAAATTGGTTGATGGTGAAGCCATCACGTCATCAGTACTTATCCCTACATTAGCGGGAGTCCTAACTACTACTTGCCTATCTAAAATTTCATAATTCGAAACTAAAATTGCCATACTCGTAATGAAGTCCTCTTTCTCTTTATTTTCTACATCAGTTTTTGCCACAACATTATTAATTCTATTAAAAATATACTTAAATTTTGTCTCAATAGTCGCTATAATTTTCGTAGTCACGTTACTATGTAATTCATCAATTAATTTCTCAATTTCTACCTTAGTCTCGTTAATAGCTAACCTATCAGTATCAAATTCAAATGGGTACGGGGGTCGCGTACTCGCCCTACCCGCAGCTTCTTCACTATAAATATTTCTAAGTGCTTTCCGTAAAGCCGTAATGCCTAAGGAAGCATCGCCTCCCCTAATAGCTATCTCATACTTAATCTCATTCAACGTCAAACAATCAATATGGATCTTATATCCCATCTTAACAAATAAAGGTTTCCCAAAATACTTCAAAAATATCCTAAACAACTCGTTAATACCACCAAAATATCTTTCCAAACAAAGGAATTCACTTAACACACAATAATCTCAAAGTCACAAATGTAAATGCCTAAACACTAATTGTCTCCTCACAAAAAAAAAATTGCTATACGACTCAACATTCACTACTCTCACAAAGTCCAATCGATAATTCGTCAACAATCAGTAATCTAAACTTCAGAATCCAAAATTTTACTACAATATTTCATCAAACTTCAAAATTAAGTCACATTCAATCTCAAGGCCCCACACGTTGGGCTGCCAAATAATTATGTTACACGTCCAAACCGCACTAGGCGTCGTGTAGGCTTACTAATGTAAGCGGGTTGCCAAGCCAGCTAACAGGGAGATGGGCGTGGTCGAAATAATAAGTAAAATGGATGATTAATAAGCTCAAACACCTTACACTTATACTCAAATAGCTCAATTCGGGAAAATATGTCTCTAGGCGCCACCACAATCGAAACTTTGCTAATGTAATTGTCTTAAGCTGGATGTTAATTAACCCTACTTGATTGTGGAAAGTAGGATTGTGCTTACTCGGTAAACTCATATACGAAGGTTCTAAAACAAACACTCGTCCAAAACAGTTCAACTCAAATAAATTTAGCACTACCCAGGTCATTAACAACTTTTTGAATACACCTCGTATACCAAAACTTCCAAAATAAAATTTATCACTCAAATTCATTCAATGAACGCTATCTTTTAAATTTACTTTACTTCTGAATCGTAGTTGACATTCGTAAACTGTATAATTTCTCAAAACTTTTGTTATACTTAATGACATTTTTTTTTTTTTTTTAACATTTAACGATAAATATATATTGTCCTGCATAAAATAATCAAAAACACAAATATTTACATAAATTACATCAGCGTGGTTGAAAATCAAAACCACACGTCACTATCAATTTCTGCAAAAATTCTTAATACTATACAACCAACACAACATAATTCGAGAACGATTATCTTTTCGTTTCTAAGCTAATTACTATTTAACCACATTACACAAATGAAATAAACCAAAGAGATAATCGTGCTTTACTAAATTTTTAAAATACTTAAATATAAACCTTACTTAAAATCGTCCATTAATCCTTGGCTTTTCTTTCTTCTTTCTTCCGTAAATTAATTATATGTAGTCCATTGGTACTGCATAAAATTGCCTGAAGCACATTACCAAAGGCTCAACAAAACTTAATCCTTCTGTGCACTCGCGAGTAATTCACAATGCAAGGTTATTACTCCCACAAATAGTCTAATAACACGTAATAACGGTACACCTTTGGTTGCCTATTAAAATTTCTTGCAACCTTTTCACAAATTTAGTCCCTTATACAAATAAAACTTTCAATGTCATATAACGTTACTTAAACATTGGTTTAATATACAATGACCCCTTCGTTCACTTAACAGGTGGTCTCAAATACTTGTAGCTGAATCTCGTTACAAGCGCGCCGCACTTAATACTTTAACATAACATCTGCTATCTTTATTCAAATCTGCTTCCGCACTATTATTTTCTTGAAGATAAACAAACTAATTTTTACCTTCAACTTCAATTTTAACTATGGTATTGTTTATGAATGTCTTTTTCAATTTATCCCCGGTTCGGGTAACGCAGTTAATTAAACAATTACTGCCTCCTTAAAATTTCACAAACATACTCCCACATCGTCACAGTCTATCCCACACTACCTCGCACGCGCCTTCCGCCAACCTTCACCACAAGCAACAGCCAAAACCGAAAGCTTAACTGCCTACCTCTAACTTCAACTAACTAACTCGCCAATCTCTGACTTCCCTATTTATAACTTCAGTCATCCATCTTTAAACATGTCTTCCTTCCGCGTTATATTCTCCAATAATATTCACTCAAAATGTTATCGTTCTGATAACTGCTTCCCTCTATACAAGCACGCGTGTAATTACAATACATCGCCATATTTGTTTTCACTTACAAATTTTTCCATTACTTCACGAAGAAATCATTTCGTCATTACATTCGTTCAGTGACCCTCTGGACCATTACGCAACTTTTAACACTTATCTCCAACCTGCGCTCGATCTCGTTCCGCAACATTTGCAAAAATAAGTAAGTATCTAATGTCTCAAATTCCATATACCACATTTATTCTCAACACAATTGCACAACATTACAAAACTCTTCGGAAGTTATCACTTAAACATACCCAATCTTTCTCTACATATTTTCTAAAACATTCACACTTATTCTTCACATTTTCTAACCAAGATTACCCATTTATCTTCAAAATTTCCTTTCTTTATCATCAGCAAAACAGAAGCAATACAGTGGGAAGCATTATCGTCCCATCGTCAAATTTCTCTTCACATTTACATTCATCAAAATTTAATTATTCCAACACATACATTATACATATACACAAAATTTTTTTTCGTTCAAACTCAATACACTCGTGCTCAAAACACATAATACACGTCATTATAACATCCTATATACAGGGTGCGTCAACGCAACCTGACAATACTTCGCTTCGCTTAAAATGCATCTAGTAGTTTTGAATGTTAACTTGTAAACTTACGTTGAACTCGAATATATTTTAGTTTTAACTTTGGGTATATTTAGGTTGTTTTTCCTAAAGCTTGAACTAAATCCTTTAATGATAAATTTCTTTTTCAAGTTATTTGATGTTGCATATAAGACTTGGTGACAGTGCAGCTTTTACACTCACCTAACCTTTCTAAATCAGTGTTCTGGCCCATGCTGACCAGAACTGTATATTTTTCAATTACAAGAAGTCCCAAACAGGTTGGAACTTTTACGTATTTATGCATTTCCACCTTGTGCCATCATCATCCGGGACGACAGTATATAATGCAGCTTCGTAAGTCGCTAAGAGAATATTTCTTTCACTATTAATATCATCTGTTTTTAAATTATAATGTGCGTCGCATCGTGTAGGGTGAAATGGACCAGAATGTCATCTGTAGACACCGTTAAAGTTCAACCATTTGCTTTTAATACTAATATATTCCCATCTCTCTTATAAATTTTGTGAATCCCTTATTCAACATACCTCTGTAGTGCCTCGAAGTATTGAATAATACAACAATGAAAAAAGAGGGCCGTGCTTTATTGACTGAAATCAGGAAAAATGTTAAGGGATTTATTACCACAAAACATATTTCATACCGTTCTTTTTGATTTACTCGATGTAATAGGCTGAAGAGATTCATCCACACTTTCAGGTACATTTTCACATTTTTACTTTTTGCGTAAATTAATTAGATAGAAAAGGAAGTTATTGACATATATACGCTCAATGTCCGGCTAGCGCAATGCAAGTAGTCAAGATATTCACTAATTGCACCAAACTGAGGATCAGCCCCCACGTATTGAGGATACATCTCTTCAAATAGATAAACTATTAAAAATTGTTATTAATTTTATTAAATACATAAATAACAAGTTTACCTCGAGTAGGATTTTAACCTACGACTTGTACTTTGTTAGAGTACCGCGCTAACCAACTGCGGTACTCTAGCAAAGTACAGGTCGTAGGTTCAAATCCTGCTCGAGGTAAACTTTTTATTTATGTATTTAATAAAAGTAATAATAATTTTTAATTACATATTTACTTTTGAACTTATTCCTTCACAACACAAATTATAATAATTTAATATTAGTCAAGTTGCTTTGGTATGTGTGAATCCTTGCGATATCGCAGGCTCACATTCCATTAATGTAAGTAATTTGATTGTTATCTCATTAAATTTAGAATTTACATCAGTTCTACATACATAAAGACAAAATTTACATCCATTGGGGATTGTACTTCGATAACGTAGTTGGTTAGCGCTGTACTCTAGCAAAGTACAGGTCGTAGATTCAAATGTTACTCGAGGTAAACTTTTTATTTATGTATTTAATAAAATTAATAACAATTTTTAATTACATAACTACTTTTGAACTTATTGCTTCATAACAAAAACTTACAATAATTATAAGATAAACTATTGATTAAATCACGCACGTCATGGCTCATAACACTTCGGAACACTTAGGAGAATGAACTGGGGGATATTGAGTCGCCAAAAGATACCTATGAACGGCTACCTTACATTTTTTCACATCATGCGTGGGATGAAAACAGGAATTAGGGAGATCGTTCTAGTCGTGCACACGAATGTGGATTGCGCCTGTTTGGAACGACAAGTAGACATTTCTACTGCATATTGATGATGTGAATTAGCACACCGATTATTCCTAGCAAAGGTTGCCCGAGATGGTATCAAAGAATGCAATTCAGTAGCTCAATAGCCTCTGTTATACCAATAATACAAAGAAAGAACTGAAACGATTCTGCTATGATCAAGGGACGTATGTCAGAAGTTAAGGACGGGCCGTTTAAAAACCTAATCCCTGGTTTTTTAATACAATCGACGATATTGAAAGCGTATTGGGTAGCATCAACCCAGAGGTGAGAACTATATTCTAGGTGAGGTCGAATTTGGGCCTTATACAACAGAAGTTGTGGAGTACTACTGCTTAGATCTCCACAACAATCATATTTTGCGAGCAGCTGCTTTATCAGCTCACAGAAGATGATCAATTCATGATAGATCTAGAATACAGTTGTTGCCAACATAGTAATAAAGTTTGAACACTTAAGGTTTGAGCATCCATGTTTACAACAGAAAATGATCGACCTTTTTTGGCAGACACATGGCAACACTGGGTTGTATTAGCTTTAAATTTAACTAGGTTATTACTTCCCCATTCAAGGATACATTGAATTTCTCTTGATTGGAATTGCCATTTCAGTTTTACGGTATAGATTTGAGATAAAAGGTGGATTACCATTATGAGTAAACTGACATAAACTACAATGAAGGGCGCTGTCGTCAGCAAACCAATGGATCGGGTTAGTCGTTGAAGAAATAACATGATTTATATATAGCAGAAAAAGTGTAGGCGCTATAACTGATTCCTATGGCACGCCCGCGTTAATGCCAAATTGTTTTGAAAAGAAGCCGTCAACTACGACCTAATTGATGAGTGTATCATTTAACCCTAACGAGGTGAGTTTGGCAATTGAATACTCATGCCAATCAGTCAAATTCTTTTGAGATATATAAGTGACTACAACTGTTTCATCGGATTGTTCTAACGTATTGTTCCAAATTTGAGTGACATATGAAAGATCACCTGTTGAACCACTCTGCCTAAAACCATATTGGTGGTCACTAAGGAGTTTGTTAGTTTCAAGGAAAAATAGTGGTTGCTGATTGATGGATTTTTGCATGATTTTAGACAACACGGAAGTGATAGCAATTGGTCGGTCTTATTGTACTTTTCGGTAATAGGCTTTGTCTACAGAATCAATTACTACAGATCCGTTAAAGCATGTTATGGGGGGAAATAGAGATGCACTACATTTTTTACTGTAGTTAAAGACCAAAATTTACGATTGTCCAAAGGCGATATACCTTTTTAACTTATATTGCAGGTATTTCTAGCACCAACAGGTTCTGCATGACTCTCGACCGTTCCATTAGATTTTTCCATTTAGTATAAAATGTATTTTTCAAATATATTGTTGGGAACGAGAAAGACCTGAACGATTTTGTTTTTGGGGAATATGTAACTACATACCTCTGAGGATGACTTCATATACTGGAAGAGCAATGTCCGAAGACGAGAACGACTTAAAACAATATTCACGCAATGGAAACGTTGCAAGGAAATTCCGTAAGTCACTCTATTTAGGTGTCTTAAAACTCCACAAGGTTCTAGCAGTGTTGCGAATAACCGAGAAATTAAGGAATTTAGAAGTTATTTCTGTTAGACAATGGTCAGATAGACCTAGTGGAGAAAGAACTGAAGTTTTGTAAAGAACTAGGTTTGATGTAAGAAAGGGATCTAGAAGATGTGAAGTATGGTTAGGGTTATCAGGGATTCTTGTGGATTCAGAAACCATTTGTGTGAGATCACATGAAACAGCAAATGTTTCTGCACTATGATCAGAAGGACTAGTAGTAGATGATTATTGGAGCCAATTACAGTTATGAACATTGAAATCTCCCAAAATTGACATATCGCAGGATAGAAACCGAGAGAGAAGGTAGCCAACTTTCAAACTAAGGTAGTCGAAGTAGTCTTGAGAGTTACTGTTACTAGGAGACCTATAAATCCGACAGAATAATTTCACAAATTTGTGACCAAAATGATTAAACCAGATCAGGTCAAATTTTTTATTCTCTAAAGAAGAATGCATTGGAGAAATTGCAAGTCAGGTGGATCGGAGCTTTCAGAACAGACTTTTGTTTCAAATGGAACCAAATGTCAAGTTGTAATTGTTCAAGATATTGGTAAATAGCATTAATACTAGACCTGATAGCTCGGATATTGCAATAATGGATCAGTAAGTGAGTACTTTCGATGACCAAGTGGACTTACAATTCGATAGAAAGACAATAAGGGCAAGAGGAAAAGTAGGGTGAGAATAAATTAAATGTCAGGAATAGGGTGATCCTTACCGAGCTCAGAAAATCGGAGACCCAATATTCAGGCGCGCATGTTGAGGGTGGTGGTATCTCCCTTGCTGCCATGGGGTACGCATGCCTCCCACATTAGAAATCTTAAAAAAATTACGGTTTTTATTTTCACCATTTTCTAGTATTGCATACTAGAATAAAAACAAGTGTATCTAGACCATAAAATAGGTTCTCAGAGTAGTGAAAGCAGTAGAATAATTCCAAAAACCGTATAAAAGTCTGTCAATATACTTGTAAAGAACGTATGATAAAATGGATATAATTTTAGTGAAACCAATTAGTAACCTATGGTATAACAACGTACCAGATTTGGATAAAATCAGTCACCGTAGTTCAACCATCTGTAGGTGATTACGACGGTACAATTGTATCGAAGGCCGGACTTCAGAATTTGAAAAAGTACCTCAAGTCGAAGTCTTGGTTACTTGATATTTGCACATTTTAGATTGTGTCTTGCATGGAAAATTATTATTTTATATCCACTAACGAATGATTTGTGGTCGGAAAGCTTTACGTTGGGTCACAATCTGATCTATATATTTTCTTACGTATTTTTGCTGCATCTAAAAATTAAGAATTTCAAGGATATTCAAATTCCTGTATTTCTTTATTGTGTTTATACACGTTTCAGATAAGGCATTTGAAGACTATAAATACGTTTTACGTTATAAGGATTCCCAAAGTAATCAAATGGTTTTGCTTATCTTAATTTAACCTTTAACTTAGTAATTCCATGTTGGTTAATGATTCTATATTTATGCTTGATCTATATATATTTTCTGTTTTTCCCTATTAATAATAAATTGTAAATTTGTTGCTGTATCGTACAATATCAAGGCATCCTCCTTTTGATTTACTGTGTTAAAGATTAAATTTAATTAAGAAGATAAAATATCATTTTTACTTTGTCATACACTTAGCACATAAGTATTGTTTTTGTCAGGAAGAACTATGTCGGGTTCTTGGCGGTCTTACATATATTTAAAACGATCTAGACCATGTTTAACATGTGATGTGTCTACGCCATATTTAAAGGTACAACTGCAAAACATCGGTTTTATCAAATGTTGCTTAAAGTCGGTTCATGAACAAATATGCTCTATAAAGGACGAAAAAGCTACATTTTCTCGAAAGCTATTAACTTTAACGCAAAGCATGTAGATAGTGTTGATGGACAATTAAATTCTATAGAAGTTTTCTATATAAACATGTAGTGTAGAAATATGCTCTTAAAGAGGTTCTTGAAAGAGTCTCTGAAGTAGATATTGTGAATGTGCTGACGACCATCAAATTTGGCGCACAATATTATGTACGTAGCTCATAACGGACTAATAGAAACTTGATACTTCAGTATAGTCCGTAAAATTAATGATTGCGAATTTCGGCTTAGCGCTTTATTCGGCGTGCACACTTGTAGTTTGTATCTATTTCGTTCTAACACACAATATTTGGAAATAGAGAAAATGGAATGCTACATTATCGTCGCTGCGGGTGGTGAACTAAGACGGACACTGTACATTTAAAACATCTGTATTTGTGTCAGTTGTGTTAAAAGGAGATAGTAATATTTGTTTTAGACGTCTCTTTAAAGACTAAATTGTCTGTTGTAACCCTTTGACAGTGGTATTCAAAAGTTTATTTCGCGTATTTGTAACTAACAACTAAACATGTTACATTCCTTCAATTTATAAAAAAAAAATTAAAACGTAATTGAAAATATAATAATATAATTTATTCTTACAAACAAAATTGAACTACTTTCTAAATAAGTACATTAAAGAATGTTGGGTCATTAATATATCATTATTTTACACAATCGAGTAATGTCTACAGATTTCAAATTTGCGTTAGTACTGTTTGTGTACTATTGTTGTAACAACCGCAAAATGCCATCAACTCGTCTTTAATGTGTATGAGTATTTATGTCGCGAAAAGGATAGTGTTGGTCCTCTGTGTAATGATGATGCACTAAATAAAAGAACCGCTGAAGCTTTAAAAATTAGCCTCAATACGTTACACAAAATCGTCAAGAGTACACTTTTTTTTAATTCTCAATAAAATCTTGTTATTATTAAGAACACAGTGTCACAAATTAAGTTGTAAATTAGATCTTTTTTGTTAATTTTTCCTGCTCTAATTGTAAAAAAGCTTTTTTTTATGTAAATGTTACATTGTTCTAATTAAAGCTGCATATATTGAACTACATGCTTATTTACAGTTGTTACTTGTAGTTTTTATTTATTGCGAAAATACTGAAATTTAAAATTATAAATGGTTTGAACAAAATTAAATTATTTACATACATATTTGTAGACTTTGCTACATTGTGTAAAATAATGATATATTAATGACCCACATTCTTTAATGTACTTATTTAGAACGTAGTTAATTATAAGGTAATTTTGTTTATAAGAGTAAATTATATTATTTTATTTTCAATTACGTTTTAAATTTTTTTTATAAATTGAAGGAATATTATTTAGTTGTTAGTTACAAACTCGCGAAATAAACTTTTGGATACCACTTTCAAAGGATTACAACAGACAATTTAGTCTTTAAAGATACGCCTAAAACAAATATTACTATCTCCTTCTAACACACCTGACACAAACACAGATGTTTTAAATGTATAGTGTCCGTCTTAGTTCACCACCCGCTGCGACGCATTCCATTCTCTCTATTTCCGAATATTGTGTGTTAGAACGAAATAGATACAAACTACGAGTGCACACGACAAATAAAGCGCTAAGCCGCAATTCACAATCATTCATTTTACGGACTATAGCAATAAATGTTGTATTTAACAGATGAAAAAGGAATGCCACTCATCAATAATTAATTAAATCTAGTGTAATGTACTGTATAAGCTTATGTAAATATAGTCTTTGTATTTGAATAAAATCACACACCAGGTACACATAAACAGAAAAAGGTTGTTCTGTTCACGTTCAATGCAAAACTGGAAAAAACGCTGTTATATTTATTTTTATTCTTTTTAATCTCACTTTGAAGACTTATTTTACAAAAGTTGTAGAGTGGATTTTGATCAAATTTGTTCCAAATTTAGGAATTAGCTATCTGAATGCCTTCTAAATACATTACGATACAAAAATAGCAAGTATTTTTTCTATTTCTTTGTAATTAGCCCAAATAATTTTTGAGTTATTGCAGTAAACAACATTATTCCTTTCTAGTGATATTAAGGAAGTAAAATATGCTTAAAAAAATCATTCCAATGGTAAGAAAACTGCACAATGCGTAGGATTTAGCGACAGAGGTTGTCCAATGAAGGGAAGGTAAGTATACTGGAACAAGTGAGACTGGCAAGACCAAGAAGTAGCAGACCAAATACCTACATCGATGATTTTCTGAAGAAGACTGACTACATTTTTATATGGAAATAAAGTTTCCAACTGTAGTTGAGCTACATCAAGGACTGACAGACCTATTTCCGGATTTTCCGCAAGAGTATAGAGAAAATGTTTAGGCTCAATCAAAAGAGAACCAGGATGGAATACACTTTTTGCTGACGAAACATGGTGCGACTCAAATCATTGAAGAAAATTTGGTTGAGTAGAACTTGCTACCCCAAAAAAACCACTCCAATTCTGGTCAATGTAGAGAAACAATTCAAGAAATAAACCGATACAAAGGGTAAATCAAACGAAAACATCAGCAACAAAAATATTTTTTACGAGGTTGTACTAAATGCTGCATTGGGAAAAAAAATCAGCAGATTACCGTGACGAAATACAGAAGTATGAAGATGTGTATTGTGAGTGATGCCCGACAAATGGGTGGATTGTGCTTTATCATATACCTTATTACATAATGCCAGATCCCAAATTTAGAAATCCAACGACCTCCTGGAGAAGAACATATAAATCAAAAGTACAATTATAAAAAACAATACTTACTGTAGAAAATAAGGAAAGAATTACGACACAAAATGTTTAAACTTATATGGTTTCCAATAGCCTACTGTGAGTTTAATCTAATTGATTTAGTATCAAAAATAAAGTTGCAAAAGGTAACACAACTTTAAAAAATATTTGGCGTGGAGCAAAGCCTTCCAACCCACAAAGTAGCAATTAAACGAAATGAAATAACTTTAATATGTGCGTGAGCACACGCATACGTACACGCACACATACGCATACGTACACGCACACGCACACCACACACACACACACACACACACGACCATACAGACGCACGCACACACACACACACACACACACACACACACACACACACACACACACACGCACGCACACATACGTACACACACATCACGGACGGCTTTGGAGAAACTTTGTCAGACATTGTAAAATGGGCAAATAAGTTGATTTAGCGAAAAAAAGTCGATTGCATAACCTCCTATACCTACACACATGTTGCAGGGAAATGATGAAATTGGGGATTTGATCAAATCCCTAAATCTTGCAAAATGTATGGAAATAAAAAGGAAAATTAGAATCTACGGTAATCTAGGTTACCATAGATTTAAATTTTCCTTTTAATTTTCCTGTTTATTTCTATTTTATTTCCCGCGATTTGATCACTTCCCTTAGGGATTAGATCAAATCCCCAATTTCATCATTTCCCTGCGACATATATGCAAATTAAAACGCAGAAAGCATATTTCACAACTTCCTCGAAGGGAGAGGTTACCAAGGCCAGAAATAAGCTTCCATTCACCCATTGTAAGAATTAATTTTTGGCATCTTTCCATTCCATAACCTCTTTACCCAATTCCTCGTCATTCCTTTCAAGATCTACTGTAAAATTTCATTTTTTCTTGTCCTCAAATCTTTTACAAATTGTAATTTTTACGTATCATTTTTTTAGGTTCTTGAATAATTTCTCTTTGTTTTCTAACATATTGCATTATCTGAACTGCGTGAGAATACTTTAAGTTAGTAACGCATCTACAAGCAAATCTTAAAATTGAGTGTATGTGATTTCGCCAAAGTGTTAACTTTTTTTTATTGTTTTAAGTATATCGAGCTTCGTGCCAAAAATCTATTTATTTAACCAACAATTTGTAGCTAAAGTACGCATAATTCTTGTTGAGACATACTGCGACCATGCTTTTACTGAAACAACATGTAAAGATTGGTTTGGGTACTTCAAAAATAATGATTTTGGTGTTGAAGATACTGGCATTGACGCAGCGAAAACGAAAAATTGAAGGTGATACTTCATAAAGACTTATATCAGATGCTACCTGTATTTGCAGAATCATTAGAAGTTAATCAGGTAACAGTCTCGAAACTTTTGATAGTTTAGGAATGGTTCAAGAGTAAGGATGTGGGATACCGTTGGAAATGATGCCGAGAGATGTCGAACGGAAAAGTTTTTTGTGTTGTCGCGTGACTGGAGATAAAAACTGGATATACCACTGTAACCCTAAACGTAGGAAATCGTGGACTAATCCAGAAATACCAATGATTCCGAGCTTTTGTTCTAGATTTGTAGATTTGCCAGGATAAGCTGACTCTTCTTTATTATAAACTGTTAAATCCGAACAAAACCGTCACGGGAGATTGGTTTTGGCTACAGTTGATGTGTTTAAGTTAAGTATTTGGGGAAAAACGGTCGCTATACGTACGCCTCCTTCCCATAACCACTTGTTTACAACGATGTTCCGCAGAACTTCCATTTTCTTGAAAAAATGGGTCAATTCTTCAATAGCCCTAAAAGGTGTATCGTTTTTCCGACGTGGAATTAAAAGGTTGCCAGAAAGATGGTACACAATGCTTTTAATGGTATGTTTTGACGACTTTTTTAAAACAAAGCTTTAATTTTTACGAGAAATCCCCTGCATTCGCCTTAATAGTCGCACATGATGTACGAATAGTCGGTGACCATGCCGCTACGACATTAACGGAAATCAAACCAACGACATATCAGGTGTAGACAGTGTAAGATCGACATCGAATTTGCCCCCTTGGAGGGTGGGTTTCCTTCACTTATTACAACTATCTCGAGCGTTGATACCCACTCATCCGCTATAGAGCCGCGTGTTTTCCCTATTATCTCTCCCCAGCTATAACTTTTCCCATTAAAGTCACCCGCCACTATCATGACCCTTGTTTTAGTCACTATCAAATCTTTTAGTTCCTCAACACTTCATCCTCCTCGTTGGGAGAGAAGTAGCAGGTTCCGTCCAGTTTTGCCCAGACGAAACACTTTTTCCCTGCATGAAGTTGTCTTCCTTTTGGGAACCATATCGCATAATCTTTCTATTTTTTCCAGTATCTCATGGTAAAGGATGCATTTATTTAGGTTTGAACCTAAATAGGTGCATCCTGGTGGAGTTAGTGATTCAAGTGAACACGTCGGCGTCCCCTTGGCTGGAAATAATACTCTAAAAAGGAGGCCCTAACGATAACTTGTGAGACAAGTATAAGAAGTTGTGTGTGTTAGGGTATCTGCCCCCTCTTGTCGCGGCCCGTTGGCTGGAAATAGTATTCTAATAAGGGGGTCCAAATTCTAACTTGTAAGACAGCAATAAAAACTTTTGTGTTAGGCTCTGGACCCCTTGGATGAAAATAGTGTTCTTATAAAGGGCCCTAATGCTATCCCATAAGACAGGTATTTGAATTTGTTTGTAACGCCATTTAGTGGTGTATAGTCTATTGAATATTTTCTGTAATGAAGGTAGCGCCACCTCGCGGTATATTTCTAGGACTAATTACGGTATGCTTGCGGTGCCATCTAGTGGTGTATTTTTAAAGAAGCGAATGTCGTCTGTAATAGAGGCGTAGTCGCCTTGCGATATATTTCTAGGACTAATTAGGGTTTGTTTGTGGTGCCATCTAGCGGCTAATAGATGTTTTCTGTAATAGAGTCTAGCTTTACTAATCAATTGTTTTTGTAAGACGGTATCCTCTACAACATTTATATAGGTATAGGTGTTTTTAAGAAAGGACTTAAATTTATGTTTCACTCCTGTATACGTTGCACAACACTACCTTAGCTTGTAACACACCATCAGAATTAAATTACGAGTATAATTGCTCGATATAATCTATTGTAAAATAATAATACAAGTCCTAATCTAAAATATTAGTGTAAGGACTTAAACATACATGCAAATTAACACAATAGTCACACGCACACGTAAAATGTTAGGGAATTAATAGGAGCTCGGCGCTCGTAACTTGTATTAAGAAATACAGTCTCAACGGCCTGCGAGGTATAAAAGACTTGTCCACCCCAAGGAGGTGATGGAACTCAACCCAGACTGCCAGTCCCAACAGTCTAGTATATATATATATATATATATATATATATATATATATATATATATATATATATATATATATATATATATATATATATATATATGAACAAAGTTTTAATCAAATTGCTACTAATAGTTAATATATACAAAATTTTGTCTCTAAAATGTGGTAAACTTTTAGTTAATATTGTCCATTCTTCTAGTAATTTTTGTTAATGTTCTTTTTCTTTTGATAACATAACACTTACCGTTGTTAATGTTTTTAATACGTAACTATCCATTTATATTATGTCACATTCTATTTAGTTTTACTATTGATACACTGTCAATTAATTTTAGTTTCCTGCAAATTCCTATTGTTAGTTTTGTTTTTAACTTTATTATTTAACTCACGTTAGGTATGTTTCTTATTGTTATTTAATCTATAAATAATTTGATTGTACTTATAGTAGCTTGTCTTGATAAAGGAATAAAGCATTCCGAAAGCTTGGCACATTAACAAAGGGTTTTTTACTTTTGGCCTACATAATTGACTGCATTCCCCAATAAACTTATCTTATATTCATTATCAGTCAAGATTACCACTTATATATATATATATATATATATATATATATATATATATATATATATATATATATTCAGTGTGTGGAAATAGTATTGCACCAAATGGGATTATGTAGAAACGGTTGGACATTCAGATTTGACATTTGGTGGGGTTAAAACATGCATAAACACCCATATTTCGTTTGTTTTGTGCGACTGGTGTTTGTCAGAGGCAGCCATCTTGAATTTTTGTAAATTGCAACCTAGGTTGGATTTGGTGTCATTTGACAGGTAATTGATTTAGAAATACACTAAGGCATATCATAAGCTTATTTATTCTAAAATAACGAACAAAATTAAAAATCCAAATTAACTTTGTACAGGGAACACTTTTTGGACAAAGGGCTGTAAATAAATACAACTTATACAAATATTTAATTCAAATGATTGTTAGCAATTTCTAATACTCTTAATCGCTTTTCCAATTCGAACACTGATAGTAAATACTACAATACGATATTATGATAAGCTTGTTTTTCTCATGTAGAGTCGCACTTGAAATACAGTTTGGTTTCTGTGGAAATTAGTGTGTTTATTTATTTATTTATTTAATAGGCAAATAACATTAGATGAATTAGAAGCTCGAATTAGATTTGTGATCACAAACATTCCTCCGGCATATCTGCAGAATGCATTGGATGCTTTTGTTGATATAGATATTGTCAAGAAGTGAACGGCAACAATTGTCCTAACACTAACTTGTAATATAGGTACATGCTTTCACTTAGGAGGTTGTTCTTGAACCTTCGTCCTGTCATAAATCACTTATTTTGATTTAATTATAAGTCATAATTTATCATAGTCCTTTTTGTTATAATTTTAATTATGAGTTGTAAGCAATTGCTCAAGCATTTTTGAAAACAGTTTGTTTATAACTTATAATGAAGAATATAAAGGGTTTTTAATAATAATTTATTATATCAAATTAAGATAATTGATTGATTGACCGAAATGAAATACTGTGAAGAAAACATGTTAAAACGTACAATTATAGTAAAGCAAGTTAAGATTTTCTGATTATTTTTGGTAACTGGTTCAGTTAATACGTTTTTTATTTACGATCTATCTACTTATCTATCTAAGACGAAAATGGTTTAAATAGCGGACCACGAACTGTGTGAATTGAGTCGATCTCAAACAGTAGAAGTCATCATTACTATATATATATATATATATATATATATATGACCCTAACACAAGTTCCGAAAACCTGCCTTATGAGATAGCAATTAGTCCCTTATTCAAATTTTAGTAGGTTAGGTTACCCCAAGACCACGCACGAGGTCAACCACTATCTTAAGTTCAATAAGAATATAGGTCAACCATTATCTTCGGTTGATTGACCGAAATGAAATACTGTGAAGAAAACACGTTAAAACGTACAATTATAATAAAGCAAGTTAAGATTTTCTGATTATTTTTGGAAACTGGTTCAGTTAATACGTTTTTTTATTTACGATCTATCTACTTATCTATCTACGACGAAAATGGTTTAAATAGCGGACCACAAACTGTGTGAATTGAGTCGATCTCAAGCTGTAGAAGTCTTCATTACTATATATATATATATATATATATATATATATATATATATATATATATATATATATATATAGGCCCTAACACAAGTTCCGAAAACCTGCCTTATGAGATATCAAGTAGGGTTCCTTATTCAAATTTCCCGCCTAGTAGGTTAGGTTACCCCAAGACCACGCACGAGGTCAACCACTATCTCAAAGTCAACCCCAAGAATACTCACGGGGTCAACCATTATCTCAAGGTCAACCACTCTCAAGGTCACCCCAAGTTCAACCACTATCTCAAGGGCGCAAATACGGCCCGCATGTGGGCGTCAAGGTCAAACTGAGAACAGCTACGAGGCCGGCCTTGGGAATTCAAAGGTCAAATGTGAAAGTGGTGTCCGTATTCAACTTAGAACGTAAACACAGATTGGTGTAATATTTATAGGAAAAGGTGTTTATTTCCTTTAAACCATTTTAGTACACTGATGTGCTATTTATTTAGCAAACCCATTGGATTAAGGTATCTTGTAATGCAGCAAAATCAAATAGTTCTAGCAATTATAACTGTCCCATCGAATGCGTTAAACAATTTGTGGTTCCAACAAGACGGCTATCCTGCTCATAATTCGAGGGAAGTGAAAGTATTTCTATTTGACATTCAATGAAAACGTAAATCTAATAGATATCCTTTACAATGATATGGGGTATGTAAAAAATGAGGTATTTATTTGATTTCGACCCCCCTGAAAATATGTTAATACGCGAACAGCGTGTACTATCAAATCTAACCGGAATATAACTCACCACGTTTTTTTTGCGTTTTTTGATCGTGAATAATATAACATTCTGCTTTGCGTTATGGTTTAAAATAAACATTATTGTTATTTTCATGGTATTATTTTATATATCTGTCGTTGAAAAGCTAGAATCACTTAAAATCCAATAAGGCGCCTACAAGGACAATTAAACTTGATGATGCTTTCAACCCAAAACGTTGTATTTAAAATCCGTATACAGGAGTATGCTGCGTGAAAAGCAGTTTTGAAAATGTTTATGCTGATTAGAAGAATTTTCTTACATAAAGGAAAAATAAAGGTTATCTTCAAACTATAACCTGTCTTGTGGTCGTGATTTTATCAGATATTTGCCGTTAATTTCGAAATTATAAATTATTCATTGGTTGAAAAATCTGGAACACTGTAACTGTGGTAGGATCTGTAACAAACAAAATGTACCCACGTATCACACAAAATTACAAAACACCGAACGCGTTTCAATAGCTACGCTATCATCATCAGCCGTCGACTAGTAACGTACATCCGAAATGTAGTATAAGTTCATGCAATGACCTTGATAACGCATACATTTTTGGGAAGCTTTTCGATTGTAACGTAAATACATAAACAAAAAGTTTACCTCGAGTAGGATCTGAACCTACGACAAGTACTTTGCTAGATTACCGCTCTAACCAACTGAGCTATCGAGATACAAACCCCAGTTGATGTAAATTTTAAATATAATTATATTTACAATTTACATCGGTAAATTTTCTCCTTATGTATGTAGAACCGGTGTAAATTCTAAATATAATTATATTTACATACATAAAGACAAAATTTACATCAATTGGGGCTTGCATCTCGATAGCTCAGCTGGTTAGAGCGGTACTCTAGCCAAGTACATGTCATAGGTTCAAATCCTACTCGAGATAAACTTTTTATTTATGTATTTCATAAAATTAATAATAATTTTTAATTACATATTAAGTATAAATGTATTACGTTGTATGGTACATCTTTTGCGAAATTAAATTGTAGCCGTGAAACTGTGGCCTTTTATTTTGATAAAATGTTTGGTCTTTAGACAAAGAGTTTGGGTTATACATGCGTTGTTTCAAGGTACATTATCGTAGTGTTTCGTTATCATAGACATATCACATTACACGAGGGGAACGCAATTTGGATTCTTTTCCGATTCAGTGCCGAAGGGATATCGTTTTTCGTGCATATGTTCATTTAAAGTAACGAAGCTGAGTAATTGGTTCATTAAGATATATATGATTAAAATTGAAGACGGCTGAAATTAAACATTAAACATTAAACATGCGTGGTTTGTGTGGGTAGTCTTAGGTTAGAGACAGTGATGTGGACTTCCGTTATCGTGGCTCCGCCCGCGTACTTGAAATGTATGTTTGTGTGTTGAAAGCAAATTCAATCTTCTGTACTGTGGTGAAAGAACTTTGGTTGGGGTAGATTCCCAGTTAACCTTCAAGGGAGATAGTGTTTAGACTCACCGCTCTCGGTGAAATTATATAGTATCGTATACCGTTGTCAGTGATTGACAGTTTCGAGTTCAAAGAATGTGGTTGCGTGTTTACTGCTAGTGCTAACCTTATTTCTTTTGGATAAACATCGCATTTCTGTGAATAATAAGTTAAGTGAATAAAGTTATTTATGTATATATATATATATATATATATATATATATATATATATATATATATATATATGTTATCGTCAACCAGATGAAGAAGTGATCGTAGAGTATGGTTTTGGTTTAAAATTTGTTGTTAAAGTTTGTGTAAAGATCAATTAAAGGAGTTATTGGTTTCATCGACTAAATATCAAAAGGTCCATCGCAGTGCCGTTGTGCAAAAGAAAAAGAAGTTCATTTGATTATTTTGGTGCATTGTGAAGGTAACTACATTTTTCTGAATTTATATGTGTTGGTGATTTTAATAAAATGTTTTTGTGCTCATTTAGACGAATGAATGTTCATTTTGTTTGTTTATTTAAGTAACGTTTAAATATCGATTCAATACATAAAGCGTATTCATTCGTACGTCGTAAGATGTATTTTATTTTGATTTCGCTAAAATTACATATTACCGATTGTCAAATTTATGTATTCAACGGAACTATTGTTACAATTTATTTGTGGTATTACTTATTAAAAAAAATGTGGGTTATCTGGGCGTGTAAGACTTAATTTACATCAGTTTTATTAGAAATTTTACGATACAAAATTTAGTTCAATGTGTTTCGGACAAAATGCTAATTATTTATTTAATTTCAATATATGTACAGTGTTTATTTTTTTTTAAGTGTACAACCGTGTAATCTGAATCTTTTCGCACAACGTTCGCATTACTACGTTCATTCAAAATTTAAGAGTTTAGATGTTTTGGATTGTATCCAGTTATTGAGTAATTCACTGGATTTACCGACATGGTAGATTTACATAACTTTACGATAACCATTTTTTTTGTTACTTTCAAGCCTTAACGTAATAATTTAAGAGATAATTAGTCACTCTGATCTAATTGATATAATTTTAGTTGAAGATAAGTTTTAATAGATATACCATAGCGTAATGAAAAAGTAGAAGTTTTGCGAGTAGTCGCAATTTCTTATGAAGTAATTTTTATAGGAATCAACATACCTATTGTGGATGCCGTAGTGCCTGAGTTTACCAAACAGGTCAGCCAATTTGTTTTATTTGCTATCGCAGCTGTGTATTTTCTCGAATTTTGGTACCGCATCCCGATATTAACGTTTAGTAAATTTTAGGATTCTATGAATTTCGATCGCGTTTAGTTTTGTTGTAATGTAGTTTCCGTTTTAAATTAAATAATTAATTACCGTATTGATCAGTTATTGGGATATTTGAGACAATGATTTATCGAAATATTTAACCAGTTTGGTTTTATTATCGCACTTTGCGGCTTTATATGAAGCTTAGATTTTATTGAGGTTTGGATGAACTTTACGTAAATATTTTTGGAGTAGAATTTTAGTAGAGGTGAAGGTTTTATTTTGAGCGAAGATTATGATTTCCTGTTAGGCCATTATTAGATCTAGTTCATGACGATTTCCTGCCATAAATGTATTTAACGGGTGGCGCTTTTCTGATATTTTCTCCTGATTTTAACGTTTTTGGAGTTGTGATGAGTGCCCTTTTGCAACATTAAGGAAGAACCTCGCCGACACCACTGAGCTATGTCGTGCGCACAAATTGTCTTGATGGCTTGATGCTCTAATGAGTATTTGACCTGTAACAAAGGACTATTAAATTACAATTTATTTAAAAAATCGGTATAGTTCGCTATTTATGAATTCGCCCTCGTAAACGATATTTCCAAAAGTATTTATAGAAGTGATTAAAGATAACAATTTAGTTGACCTCACTTAATTTGAACTCATTTGCCATTACTAGTACTAAAATCGGTAGAAATGGAGCTAGTTCTACTGTTGTGTGTCTTTCAAGTTTTTAATGTGATACTGTCTGAAAATTGTATACCAACATTTCAAGATGTTCCTGTTTTTATTGACAACGATAAAGTAGTAAGCGTTACAGGTTGTATTAATTCAACTTCTCTACAAAACAGCAACAAAAAATTATTTTCGGTTACAATAAAAGGACAGAACATACCATCTTTAAATAAAGGTTCTGTTTCGAACATTGAAGATAAATTTGATCTGAAGATTATCCACAACAGAATTAAGACGGTTAAAGAAGGAGCTTTTTTTAATTTACCAGGATTATCAGAAATGTGTTTAGACCATAATCATCTCACATCAATAGAACCGTATGCATTTGAAGATTTGCCAAGTGTAACGTCAATTTACGTTCGGAACAATGAACTCAAAACTTTGCCCATCAACACTTTTGTGAATCTTACAAATTTAATGGTCGTTCATTTACATAACAATAAATTGGAACGTTTTACCCAAAACTGGTTTTACACGCTCCAAAACTGAAAAGGTTGGTTTTAAATAATAATGAAATAACTCTCATTAATGTAGATGCATTCCAATTTTTGCCTTCACTAGAAAGCATTGCTTTCGCCAGCAACAAGATACAGCACATTCACAATTCGGCTTTTTATGGGTTGGAAAATCTACTCGAATTGGATCTAGGAGAAAATCAACTGACGTCATTTGATGTAACACTTACACAAGTACCTAAATTACACAGGTTGGGGTTAAACCATAATAATCTAACGTACATATCTATATCAAAGTTAATGGAAATGCAGCATTCCTTGGATGAATTGTTTATTCAGTCTAATCCAATGCAATGCTCCTGTGTGAATGATCTTTTCTCGTGGGCCTTGAAATATAAGGTGAAACTTTTATTGATGTGTGAAAATCGAGATTCTTTTTGTGTTGCTCCACTTTCAAGTGAAAAAGAATGTATAAGTCGACCAAATACTGATTTCAATATTTCAGTATTTGATACTTTTAAAAGTCCATGTTTAAGTATAGAGCATTAACAAAATAATAATGGAACATTTGACATTTTTAAAGTACTATATTGTTATGATTCAATCATTGCCGTTACCAAAAAAAAAAAACGCAAACGTAAATTTGTTTAAAATGTGTTCTTAGATTTACTGTCTTTCATTTGTATGAATTCCGTTTATTATGTTTATGTACAAATAATTAAGATTCTATGAAATACCAAAATAAATATATTTAAATATATAGTCTACTTTACTTATAATAATAATAATATTTATTTGCCCAACAGGAAATCCAATTATAGAGCATATAGAATATACATGATAGTCTGAACAATATATAATAACACAACAATGAAAATAAATGTAATCTATAACAATATAAACAGTAATAATATAATACATCAAAAATAAAAAAAAACAAAACTACAAAATCACATATAACCTAGGGTAAGCTAATTTATCTAGATATATCCCGAAATAATTTTTCGGCATTTCAATACATACGGTGAATTGGTGATCTGCGTAGTACTTCGGTACGGCCAGGTAAAGCGTAGAATGAACTTCCGATTGGCGGAACCAGAAATGTCAAAAAAACCAGCACCAATTCTAATGAGAATTATCATTCGGAGAAGCTTTGCTGTTTGTAGCTGTCTCCTATCAGACAACGACACCATGGAGTGGCGAAGAAGATGGCTATTGTAACTGACGCTTCGTTCCGGATACTCATGGTCTACTTTGAAGGACAAAAATTTAAGGATTTTTTTGTAAATTCTATCCAAAGGTATGCAATGCAATACATTAATGGGGTAACATATTAAATTAGCATATTCAAGTTTACTTATAACATAAGCATAGTAAAGGGTTTTATATAGTGTAACGTCGGAAAAGTCTTTACATGCTCTTATAATAAATCCCAATGATCTGCTGACAGATAAGCATAGAGTATGTATGTGCTCAGAAAAATTTAAAATAGAGTTAAACACGACACCGAGATCCTTAATTTTTATCATTCTAGGAAGATCAGGACTATTAATTTTATAAGGTTGCAGTATCGGTATAGCTTGGTCGTACAAGAAATAATACCGCATTTCGCGACATTAATTTTAGGGCTATTGCAAGAACACCAGCTCACTAGAGTGTCACTATTGTCTTGGAGTATCTGAGCATCCTGTCATGTCGTAATTTCAATACATAGTTTCATGTCGTCAGCATAGGCAAGTACTGGGAATCTCAGTGTGTGGAGAACCTCATCAATAAACAGTAGGAAAAGTAGGGGGCCCGAGGCGGATCCCTGAGGAACATCAGTCAGGAGTGTAAATTGTTCCGATGCGAAACCATTATAAAAGGCATAACAAATCTTGTTTCCCAGATAAGAACGAAGAATATTAGTTAGTTTCGGTGCGGCACCGAAGTTATAAACTTTATTTAGAAGCAGATCATGGTCTATAGAATCAATAGCACTAGCAAACTCGATATATATATATATATATATATATATATATATATATATATTGCAACGGCGTTCAGCGTAGTATATACTCACCCAGGCTAGCATCTGGTTGGTTGTGTTGAGCAATTTGAATGTGGGCGGCAGCTAAATAAATTTGGGTGGGAGCTTAGGAATATGGAGAGAGTTAGGGCGCCACAAGTTTTCTTTAAGACCCTAAACTTGAAAAGGGCATAAAAGAAGAAATACTATTGCGAAGGTTCGTGGTACGTATATTTAAAAAAAAATTATAAATAGAAATTTGTGTATATAGTAAAATAAATTTTGAATTTGTGCGAAGTTTCCTTTTAATTTTTAGTAAATAATCAGAATTAGTTGCCAGTGGAAGTGATTCGAAAAGTGGAAAGGAAAAAAAAATAACAAACAAACATGGACGGTAGCAACCAAGCAAAGCGTTACAAAAAAAAATATTATTTTCAATATATACTGCGTACCTAAATAAAATAAAATTTATTATTTTTAAATTAAACAGCAAAAAAATTCAATGTACGACTCTGCGTAGCTCCCTCCTGCAATCTGAATAAAACAAAGTAAAAAAAAAGTTGATTTCCAGCAATTGAATTCCGAATGTATTATCTTAAATTAATTACAAGAAACTTGCTATGGTACTGAAGGTACGTTAAACACAATAAAAATAAGCGCAATTAAAACAAATACGGTACAAGAGTCATCATAATTTTAGAGGTGAATGCTCTTCACAAATAATACCTTTTTCATTATAAAAATTATTAAAGATTTAAATTAGGAATATATTGAAATTTTAATGCTAAATAAAAATAGACTGATATATATGTATATATATATATATATATATATATATATATATATATATATATATATATATATATATATATATATCACATCCACTTGTAAACGCCTATCAAGAACTTCCGTAAGAAATTGTGCCAGATTCGTTGTAGTTGAGCGACCAGGACAGAATCCCTGTTTATTCGTAGAGAAGAACGGTTTGACTCGCAAAATTATTGAGTATAGAGTTTTATCTGTAATTCTTGATGCAAGATTTAACGCATTTTTTCGCGAACAGAGTAATTCTAGCTATTTTCCATTTATCAGAAAAGTCAGAACCCAAATAGCCAAGTTTATTATTAAGATTAATAGTATAGGCAAATTAGGGTCGGAGAAGGAAAAAATTGTTAGAAAGCTGATTCCCTCTGGAATATGTTCCTTGAGTCCCACTGACCTCCTTACATTTAGGGAAAATGACCACACCTTGATTACTTTCGAAATGGCTATTTCTCGAGAACGGACTCTCATAGAATCAATCCGTTCGCACTAAAATGCGTTGTTCATGTAGGAGAATAAACTACAATAACATTTTTACAATAAAAGTCAAGAACGCCTTTCAAAGCGGCCGCCATATTGGAATTGCCTGCAATAGCCATTACTGCGGAACGAACAGTCATATAAAATTCCTGTTTGCATTCCAATTTAAGATTTGCATTAGAGAATAGATTAAAACTGTAACTCAGGTTTCCAGTAAACTATTCTTATCTTTTAAAAAAACTGGTCGCCATCTTGGAGTTTTTGAAATGGTGATAACTCGGGATCTAAAATACATAGAGAGGTTCTATTTTCGTCATTTGCTTTATTTTCAAACGAGACCATATTTTAAGGTTAAATGTGTTAAAAACAATTTATATATATATATATATATATATATATTATATATATATATTATATATATATATATATATATATATATATATATATATATAATATATCGTGGTATAGAAAAAAATAACAGTAATTGGAATTACAATAATAAGCTTTCCTTAAGCTTTCCTCCTTTTTACGGCTTCGGTAGTGAAAGCCCCACTTCGTTTCACATCTACAATATTTTCGCGTTCACAACGGTCTTCGAGATCACCATCGGAGCGGTCTTCCTCAGTGATTGATTCACTACGGTTCAAATACGATTCGCCACCACTTCTACCGCACATCGAAGTGCAAAACAGACCACATCGCCATATGTAAGTTACTGCAGCAGCTACATTTCCTATCGGTGGTGGAATTAATTAGAACTAACATGCACAACGAACTTTGGGGTTATGTCAGGGCAGCGATGAGTACTAGTAGATCGGAGTCGGTGCCTACGAGGCAGCTGCTCGTTTTGATTTCGCTTGAGTTCGCGACGTTTCGACAATCAAGACATCTGCGTCACTTGAGGTCGGAAAAACAGGGAACTGTACTTTCTTCATTCTAGCGAAAGCAGGTTAAGGAAACTTTCTTGTTCTTAACGTTCGACAAAAATTGCCCTTTTGGAACAGTCACGGCATTCAACAAAGTTACTTCAACCCTCACAGCTGACTTTCCTGCAGCTCGCCTCTTATGCATTGCGTCTTTCGTACTCGGTTCATACCCGTCGAAAACTACAGTGACATTTCTTCAGTAATTACGAAAAACATAGTTCAAGTAGACTTTGCATACGTCACCGTACGTTGCAGGGAGGGGCAAATGCACACGATGTAAGAGATCTAAACCGTCGAGAATAAAGCTTGGATTTTCAGACAATTCATTGTGGATCTTACACATTTTTTCTAGAAAATAAAACTTCATTGCTTACCTCTAAGCAGTTTCACAAATCGTAGTGTTGAATTGATGAACACATAAATCTTCACTTGCTAACCATATATTTCACTCCTATGAAAGGTTTGTACTTCATAAAACACATTTAATGCAACAGAGACAACTCTCAGATCGTACACAAATACACAGGCAGAACGCCCTGAGATTGCTGTTGACAGACTGGCGCCAACTTGTCGCACAGTTTGCCAGCGAGAAGCTGCGGATCGACAACAGTGGCTGAAGCGGAACCTTCCAATAATTATATTTAAATTGTATCAACTTCAAATAACTATTTATTAATGAGAAAACTTGTTTTTTTTTCTAAAAAATTACACACATCGCGTCGTTAGCTTGACAGTTTTATAGAACAAAATTCAATTCCCCAAAGAAAATTTTTTGTTATTTTTTTAATGAAATCTGCCTTTTATTGTAGGTATGTGATTTTAACTGGTTCTCCTGCAAGAGATATATTTTAGTGCTCACGGGGTGTTTTTTATGACTGTCCATTCCCGAGAAATGCCATTTCTTTAAAAAATCAGGATGCAGCCATTTCTTTAAAATTTAAGAAGGTTGCCCATGTCAAATTTTTGGCGATTTTCTGGAGGAGTATTGGGGTACCTAAGGAACATATTTCAAAAGGAATCAGCTTTGTAACAATTTATTCCATCCAAATTAAATTAAGTCTAATATGCCTATACTATAATGGCGCAACTAAAACAAATCTACAGTCGCGTATCAAATAACTTGGAAGCTGGTCTTCGCACAGCTGGCTTTATTGCGGAGATGCGCTAGGGGTTTGAGTACTTCGTTTTCTGTCACAGGTGTAATTGGAAAAGGAAGACAGTAGTTGGAATCATCATGGCTCTAGTTCACATGACGATGATAATCCGTACGGGAGTTAAACGAGAAGTAAGCCGTAAAGCCATTACCAATATCCTTAGGGGAGTGATACGTAACATCGTCAAGGCATAACCGAGGAGGTATACGCAAAGAACCTTGTTTTTGGATAATATAAAACCACAGTTGCTTTTAATATTTTGTTCCACCTTTCGCAGATAGTTCACATAAGCAGAATTCCGACAAATAGAATGTATTTTTTGTTAAAAGTCACTTTGTCCGATATGGTTGTTTGGTTTCTAAATTATTTCAGGTGTAAACCAGATTGGATATTTGGAACTGCTTTGTTCGTATTTGGGAACAGATTTGTCAAGCGTTTGATAGAGTTTCCCATACATTAAACTCAGTGCTACATTGACATCATGGATTTCTTTAAGGGTGGACCAATCGATGAGACACATATAATGATATAATTGAAAATAATTAACTTTTTTAAAATTATAACGTGGGTTATTGATGCAGGGGAATCTTACGTTCGCACTCATGGCCTATAAGTGTAATGTGAAGGTAACAGCGAGGTGATACGGATTCTCATCGACTAACGTGCTATCTGATCTTTGATATCTAAGTGAGTAATGAAAACAGATAAAACTAAGTCAAGCAAACCATTAAACGCATTACTTACACAGTTATATTGTTGAATATTTAACATACTTGTGTAAGTTAGCAATGATTGAATATTTCAAGCAGTTATTTGCTTTTTCTTTAAATTGTAGTATATTAAAATCACCAATTAATAGAACATATTTACCAACTTACAGTAATTCTGAGACATCAAAAAACAATACAAAATCAGCAATAGTAGTATCAGATGGGATATATACAGCACAAATTGTAAAAGAAAAATTGTAAGTAATATAATTAAAAACTATTACATTAATTGAGGGAACAAGATTACATATTTGTGATTTATTTACAATTGAAAAGCTAGACCAATTAACACACCTCCACCTTTGGTTTTGTGTCATTATAATATCCCTATCGCATCGCAGAACACTATAGTTAGATTGAAACAGTTCCATACTATTAACAGACTCAGACAGCCATGTTTCGGTTAATATAGCAACAGCAAACATCATAGTACAACAATTAACATAATACAAATGACATTTACTGTTTAGACCACGTGCATTTTAGTAGTAGATAGACAACAAAATTGTGTTAGAGCACCTATTAGGCGAAATTAGTTTTTCGACTTGACAATTCTAGGAGTATCGCTACAATATCTAATTTTTATGTTAGTTGCCCCATTAGCCAAGCGACCATCAAACTCTTGCTTGATCATTTTAAAATATTCCATTCGCACTGGAGTTCTATCACGCAGCCTATTAAGTGGTTTTGATTTGTTTTTCACAACTGTGGTGGTTTCTTCTAGAGAAGCAACATATACTTTAAGGGGCCTCGTCTTGGTTTTTGTTGGATCTAATCTACAAATATGGAAAATACTTACTGATGAAAGGTTAAGACCAATTTCAGATAGAATTTTAACACAAGTTTCGATATCTGCCTACTGTTGGTGCTAAATAGACGGCTGATGAGCTTCATGTGTTTCATACATAATTATACTAGAACAGCGCTTTTGCCGGTCAAACACCTCATGAACCACGGTCTCAGATAGTAAAAGCACAGATTTACACACATGTATATCTGTGGTAAAAGTGTAAATTGACGAGATACATGTACATCTGCCGTAACACCCTTAAATCGTTTAATGTCATCCAGTAGTGCAATAATAAGATATTTGAGACTATCTATATCACTGCCCATCTTGTCACAGTCCTGACAATTCCATTTCAAACCAGTGTTCGCCCTAATTTTACGCGCTTCAGCGGCTGTAATATCCAAGCAACCTATATTGTAGTTCTTTTTGCAAATAACGCAGATAACAATGCGATGTATCTCGAACTTTTTCTTGCAACAGCAACACTACGCCATGGTTAAATTATAAATTAGTGATTAAAATCAATGTTTAATTAACCAATACAGTTATAATGCTTTGAATATTTTAATAATACGCAATACTTCAACGTATGTGGGTTGCATATGCATATTTACCTTAGAGAAATTTATTACAATTTCCACGATCAGTTTCTTATCACTTCTAATGTAACAAGTAAAGCAAACACATAAATATCCCTAGAATGCATAAGGTGAGTCTCCGGAACTCACTGCTCTTTGAAAATTAGTATTACAAGAAAACGGCATTAGATAAATTAATTTCGCTTTAGGAATACCTAACTCAAACATTCCTATATGATCTGGTATGTACTAATAGTAAATAAAATTTACACATTTTTTTTATAAATATATTTTGTTCACTACCACATAAGGTGGGTCTCTTAGACACACACGTATTATTGCAGTTTTATTACTACAATGCAAGTGGCAACGTTGCATGCGCATAACACAAATGTGCATAATGTTGTTAGTTTATGGAACAATACCTGTGAGTACCCGCACGTGGTTTTACGAGTAGTTTTGAATTTATTTTTCGAATAAAATTGAAAACAGATTCTTACTGCGTATCTGTTTTACAGAGCTTGTTCTTGTTATTTGCCAGGTAAGTTTATTCTCTATTATTATGTAATTATTTTTTATGCCTAAGATAAAAAAACTCGGTACTGTATTGCGATATTATGTAATTGATGCAGATAATATCTATAATTATATAATGTCTTGGGTTAAAAATTCACTATTTATATGCTAAAATATGCTTATGTTGAACTTGAAATGCTTTATATATTAATCATGCATTCTAAAATCAATATGGATTTCAAAGTAACATCTGAATTTTGTCATGTGACAGTCTGTAAACTCGAATATAGTTCAATATAAGATCTTATGCTTAATCTGATCTATTAAGTGTTGAAATAGTATATGAGAATCTTGGTATAAGAGTATTTAAAAACAGACAGGTAAATTAACTAGTTTACAGACTCAACAGATAATAGGATTTCAATGCGCTCTAGGACCATATTTTATTATTATGTAAACTACTTAATAGGTAAATGGAAATTTTATATCCATATTGCCAATACTAACATAAATGTATTAGCATGAAAGATGAATGGATTAAAGTTAAACAATGATTCATGAGATTATAATCAGAAAAAGCGTTGATCTTTAACATATGATAAGGACTTATTAAATTACACTTTGCAAGAACATTTTGAACATATTAAATGTCACAAAATTATCTATATGAAGAATAATGAGGTGAATCAGAGGTTTCATTTGAAGACTCAAATAATGATTTAATTCTGAACTGAATAACAGCCCGTTGATGTCAAAAATTGTGACACTTTATTGCCAATCAACAAAATGTCAGTGAAACAGTTTTGGTTGAAAGAATGGTTTTGAAATGCATTAATCAAATTCGAAAGCGTTTCAAAATATGCGTTTATTTAGTCAACAACGGAATCAATTGTTAAAAATTGATCTGAAAAGTAACAAATTATGGTTAGACACATCAATGAGCTAAATGCGTTTTAGGTCTGTTGATGTTCCAAAGAAATGTTAGACAACAATGTCGGTGATAAATGCTGTCTGATTTGGTTTATTGATATGACGACAAAGAATCGGGAATACTTGACAATACGATTATTGAATGAGAATATTAGGGAACTTTTTGGCACAGATAAGCTTGACCTCCCCAAGGTACAATTGTGACAATCGATGAACAGTTTACCCCAAGGAAAGTGACATGATGAAGTTACTATATGCCCAGCTGTAATTATTCAATATATGCCCATAATTTGAATGGTAAATTTGGAGTAGTAAACTGGGTATGCTATTGATGGATTAATTCATATTGGCAAAACCTGCCTAAGAACATGAAAGATTAAAGAATATAGGAAGAACTATTTAGTAAAATCTACCTAATTTAATAATTTTCAAAATAGAGTTTTCAAAACTGCAGTAGATTGAATCTTGTCATCCATGTAGAGTATAGTTTCTAAAACCTCAAAATAGGATCGATCCGTAAAGTTGGAATTATGAATAACAAGACAAGAAAGAGTTTCCTCCAAACTCAAGGCATCTAAGGATCGATCAGTGCAAAGTTTGGATTTAATGAAAACCTAACTTTAATAAGTTATGTTCCGAAGAAAAGCAGTTATTCTTCTAAGTACAATGCACCACGACGGTATGATAAATGAAAGTTCTGCAAAGAAAAAGCCTGAAATTATAGAATTCTATAATAAAACTAATGGAGGTGTGGATCACATGGACGAAATGTTAGGAAATTATACATGCAAACGACAAATAAGACGGTGGCCCTTTGCAGTATTTTCGAACATTCTAGACATTGCTGCCCTAAATGCATTTTTCTTATATAGCCAAGAACATCCACAATTTGAAAATGGGAAAAGACATCGAAGAAGACTTTTTTTTGAAGCAGCTATGTAAAATTACACAGATTCCATTTCTGTCATTAAAATTTAAATCCATAATTGTATAAGGAAGTTATCGCTAAAATTATAATTTAGTTAAGTTTTCAAATTATTTTCCACCAATCAGAAACATGGTTACATATTTAGAATTGCTTAAAAAAAATGAAGATATGGTAACCAACAAAATGGTATAAAAGGAATTGCCCTTGATCAGATCTCTATCTATAATTTTGCCAGTTATTTGGATAGTTTAAAAATAGTGTAGTGATTTTGGTGTTTCAAGTAAGTTTTTCTAACCTAAATAATTATCGGGAAGAATTTTTAAATACAAACGGAGAGACTAGAAATCAGGTGCAATTGTTTTTAAACCGACAATTATTTAAAATTATAAGTTAGGTTACCGATACCTGTGCAATTTCGTAAAGTTCATTACGAATTATTTTCTTACTTGTGACGATTTATGTTGAACGTTTTAAAATTTTCGTTTGTTGAATTTGAATATTGGTTACGTTTTGCCAAAATAAAATCGTAATCATTTTTTTCTTCATTTGTGTTTTATTTGCTGCTGCGATACTTTTAATAATTTATATTTGAGCCGGACCCTAAAAAAAAATAAAGTGACATTAACTTAAACCTTTTGCAACCATTAAATATTATTTAAAACGGTAAAGTTAGTAAGCATTAATACATTTAAATAAAACATTATCGATTTAAAAATTGTGGTTGGGGTGAAGCCGTAAAGTGGAGAAATATTACCAGTTACCGAAGCAAACCGAGGGCCAGTCTGCAGCTAGTGGGTGAATGGTAGCAGTGAACTTCATACATAAAGATCCTTGTTCATATTGGAAAGTGCCTGCATCTATTTGGAACCACCTGTGTGAAGACATCTGTTTGAATTTTGGAATATTTACATGTGATTTACTTTTGATTATAACCCTGTCTATTGTGTTCTTTGTTGTGCTGATTTCCTGCAATTATTATTTGTTATATGTATAGGTGTATATGTTTAAATAATACTTGTGTAAACACCTGCAAAATAAGCAAAATTTTAAAATATTTCCAAATTTTAAATTTCTTTTATCCAATTAAAATTATAAACATAAATTCAACAGGTCATTGTTTGACAATTTTGACATTTTTGATAATTGTATTCAGTAACCTTATAACGCATGCGTTATTGTATAAATTTTATCCAGATACATTTCTCATATAAGATAATTTTTATAAAGTGCAATCCACATATATTTTCAAACCAGATATTATTTCCTACTAAATCCTGAACCCTATCCCCACATTGAGATAAGAGCTAGTCCGGTGCGTATAAGTATTCAAATATAATTATATATTAATTACATTATTTATTACCTCATATTTAATAACCATACGTTCCAATATATATATATATATATATATATATATATATATATATATATATATAATAACAGGGTCCAGCAACAAGAGCGCCTACTTCTATATCTTCCGTTTCATATAAGCTAGATTAATAAAATTTGGGATAAGGTTATAGTTTAGTTGTGTGCCTATTTTAAAATTATTCACGTGTATACAGGTTGTTTATTTAAAGATGACCAAACTATAATAAAAAAAAATTAAATTGAACACCCTGTATATTATTGCTTTCTTAAATTGTACACATTGTTCCTAACAAATTCGCAATATATTTCCCTATCCTTAAATATAGCCGTTTTTGAGTTATGTCGATTTTTATAAAAAAAAATTGAAATTACAGTTTGCTTTGAAAATATACTTCCTTAACTATTTCTAATTTATATAAGAATAAGTACACAGATAGAGCTTCCTTTTAATGTGAAGAAAATGACATGCATACAGGGTGCTTATAATTGACTTGCCAATCAACCATTATTCGAACTAGTAAAAGTGTACTTTTTCAAATAAAACACCCTGTATATTATTACATTTTTGGTTTCTACAGATTAATCCTTATCAGTTCGCCATACAACTCCCTATTCCTAAATATAGCCGTTTCCGAATTATTTTCAATTTTTCAAAATGTATAAGGTTATTGGAACATTTTTTTAAATCCATGGCCTTGTATAAATAGAAAAAAAAACAGTGGAAAACAATTTTGTTGCAAATTAAAAAACGCAACAGAAACTAATACACTATAATTATTAAAATTATTTCTAAAAATACAAAACTAATAAAATAGAAAAAAATAATTTAACGCTAATCATTAGCGATAATGATTTATAATAATTGTTCAAAATGTTGTCCGTTTTCTCGGATGCATCCCTGAAGTCGATCCTTAAAAGATTTTTTAACTCTACGCAACAACTCAGGAGTAATGTTATGAAAAGCCTGTGTTATACGATTATGCATATCTTCGGCAGTGGTTGGTGGTTCCCTATAGACAACACTTTTTATGTATCCCCATAAAAATAAATCTATTCTTTCCAGATCAGGGGACCTAGCTGGCCACCTCACAAATCCATTTCGCCCAATCCATTTATTTGGAAAGACTCTATTGAGATAATCCCTTATATCTGCAGAGTAGTGAGCAGGAGCGCCATCATGTTGACACCACATTGTGGCTCTAATATCAAGAGTAATATTTTCTAATAAGCCCGGTAAATCGTTACGCATAAAGTTAAGGTACTTCTCACCATTCAAGTGTCCATCAAAAAAGAATGGACCGATGACATTATCCCCAACGATGGCACACCCCAGACACTTAAAGACCACTTATGTTGATTATCAACTTGTTTTAATAAATGTGGATTTTCTGAGGAATAATAATGAAAATTATGTGCATTAACAAATCCATTCTTATGAAATGTTAATTCGTCTATTCATAAAATATTATACAAAAATTTGGGTTTTGAGTAATTTTTTCTCTGGCCCAATTACAAAATCATCGAAGTCTGCATCGCTCAATTCTTGGTGTAACTGAATATGATAGGGATGTAAGCGATTCTTCTTTAAAAGACGGCCTACTGACCTCTCACTTATACCAACTATTTCACTTATGTCCTTTTGGCTTCTGTGATGATCCTCTTCGATGGCGAGAAGAACCCTCAATACACTATCTTCATTTGTAGAAGGTTTAACACGTTCATGTTTGGAGTAATTGGCACATGCAGTTGCAATAAATCTATTCATAACTTTCTGAAACGATCTTGCGTTTGGATGCCTTCTATCTGCATATCTTTCAGCATAAATTCTGCTGGCCAATAAACAGTTTATTTCTGCAGAATCCAACACGAATATCATATCGACTAACTCATTTTGTGTAAAATTCATTTTATAAAAATCTTGATTACTAACAATATCACTCGTAAATGGTTAACTACAGTTTTATTTATTTACGTCAGACATTCAATTTTTATAAGAAGCACACTTGATTTTAGAATTTTACTTGAAATTGAAGTAAATATTTGTCAAATTCTTGTTAACATGCAATGCCTCCAGTACAAAAATTGTAATTAGTCTTCTATCATAATATATTAATTTCTGTTGCGCTTTTTAATGTATAATACAATTGTTTTATGATGTTCTTTTTTATCTACACGAGGCCATAAAAATGTCTCAATAATCTTATACATTTAGAAAAATTGAAAATAATTCGGAAACGGCTATATTTAGAGATAGGGAGTAGTATGGCGAACTAATAAGGGTTAATATGTAGAAACCAAAAATGTAATAATATACAGGGTGTTTTATTTGGAAAAGTACACTTTTACTAGTTCGAATAATGGTTGATTGGCAAGTCAATTATAAGCACCCTGTATGCAATTATGTCATTTTCTTCACATTAAAAGGAAGCTCTATCTGTGTACTTATTCTCATATAAATTAGATAACATTTATTTTTCAATAGTTAAGGAGGTACATTTTCAAAGCAAACTCTGTAATTTCAATTTCTTTTAGAAAAATCGAAATAAGTCAAAAACAGCTATATTTAGGGATAGGGAAATATATTGCGAATTTGTTAGGAAGAATGTGTAGAATTCAAAAAAGTAATAATATACAGGGTGTTCCCTTTAAATTTTTCTATAATAATTTGGTCCTCTTTAAATAAACAACCTGTATTCGCGTGAATAATTTTAAAATATGCACACAACTAAACTATAACCCTATACCAAATTTTATTAATCTAGCTTATATGAAACGGAAGATATAGAAGAAGGCGCTCTTGTTGGCGGGCCCTGTATATATATGATATATATATATATATATATATATATATATATATATATATATATATATATATATATATATATATATATATATATATATATATATATATATATATATATATATATATATATATGGAAAATCATTACTGTTGCTGAAGAAGCGTGGAAAGCTCGAGCAGCCCGCCCTCCTCTTCGGGAAGGGAAACGCATATGTCATGACTTATCAGCAAAATGTTTGTGGTGTGTTTTGAAACCACCTGAAAGAGTATGATTTGATTAATTCACATTTTTATGTAACTGCACTACATTAGTTTAGTGCTTGTTTTTTTTTATGTTAGTATGTTCATGTTTACGTTGGTACTTACTCATTTTGGCTTATTGGTATACTTTTTCGCAGACTGTTCAAGAGTCTTTCTCCTCTTGAGCCCTGGTAGTTTAGCACTTTGTTACGCCTGAATTAAAGCATTTTTTCAGTATCTAAAGTATCAAAATACTTACCACAATTACAACAATTTTTGACCCACTCTTCTCACAAGTTGACGTGGATAGCAAGCTGACGGACTTTAAGTTATTGGAGTTCCTCCTTGATTTACCTTAACTTTAATAAACACGAATATTTCCTTGGTTAGTATTATTCGCAATACACAAAAATTTTATATGCCCATCATAACATTCTTATGCCTACTTCGTGGCATACTATAAAGTACCTTTATTTGTAAATACATTTTAACCAAAATTTAATAGAACCGAGGTGTTTTAAAAGTAACTCTAAACCTAGGGTTTCATTAAAATCAGTTACGTATTTTTAAACTATCAGTCACATACATACATTCACTCACACATACACACACACACACACACGAACGTACGCCCGCACACACACATACACACATACACTTACACACAGACTCACGCACGCACACACACGCACATACACACACATAAACACATACTCGCACACAACCTTTATACTTGCGAGCGTTGCCTAATGCACAATGAGATGATAAATACGTTATTATTATTATTATTATTATTATTATTATTATTATTATTATTATTATTATTATTATCAGTATGTCAGTATGTTGTGCGCATTGGAGAAGGTCTTTGAGTCTTATGTAGCTGAACACTTGAAAAATTACTTACACGACAATTGCATCATTCATAAACATCAATATGGATTTCAAAAAGGTAAAAGTGCCGAAGAATTGCTGGTACATGTGACAGACTACGTAAACTCGCAATTAGATAAAAATTAATATACAGTAGCTATATTCATTGACTTCTGTAAAGCCTTCGACACAGTAAAACACAGTGTACTATTACAGTGCTTAGAAAATATTGGTATCAGAGGCAAAGAATATTTGTGGTTTAAGAGTTATTTAACAAACAGACAGTTTAAAGTAAAAATTGGGGACGCTTTTAGTGAAACATACAGCTCAGAGTACGGAGTTCCTCAAGGCAGCCATCTAGGACCACTATTATTTATTATTTATGTAAATAACATTTTTAATAGTGTAAAAATGCTAGATTTTATATGTATGCCGATGATGCAGTACTCAAGTACTCACATGAAAATATTAAAACTTGGCAAGAAAGGATACAAAACGAAATTAACAGCTTAAACAGATGGATTCATGGGAAGAACATTTTTATTAATCACGAAAAAGCCGTTGCGATGACTTTTTTAACATCACACATGATAAAGGAGGAGCCTATACAAATTAAATTACATACCTGTGAGTGTTTTTTAGACAAGAACATTTGTGAATGTGGCATAATTAAAAATGTTACAACACATAATTATCTCGGGTTGTGTATAGATAGCAAAATGAAAGGAAATAAACATGTGGAACACGTATGTGGAAAATTGAAGAAACTAGTCGGATGCTTTTATCTAATGCGTAAATATACAAACAGTAAAACTTTAAAGATTGTCTACAAAGCGCTGGTGGAATCTATAATTAGATACGCAGTACAGACATGGGGCAACGTGGATCCAATACATATACATAAATTAGAATCTCTACAGTTTAAAATTCTTAAAATAATTCATAACAAAAAAACTACATCTCAAAAGCAGCTTCAAAAATATGACACATTGACACCGAACAAAATGTACATCTACATAAACATGATAAAATACCTTTGGAGTGAAGAATATAAAGCAAAGATATCACACTCACATAATACGCGGAGGCATATTTACCACGTACCAAGATATTTTAATAAATATGGTAAAAGGACATTGAAATGCTCAATCCCAGAACTGTTTAATAAAGTGCCAAAAAATGTGTTTCACAATAGGATAAGCATCTTAAAACGGAAATTAAAACTATGGCTGCAAACCAATTAAAATTTTATCTCCCTTAGAACGAATTTAAGTTAATTAATCATATGATTGCATATGTTTGAAATAATTAAAATAATGTACACACCTACTAGCGTCTAAGATTTTCTGTAGTATAGAATGTAAATAAGATGTAACTTAGATATTACAAAGGCACCAACTGAAAAGTCTCTAGATTGACTTAGTTGAACCTAAAATGTATATATTTGCGAAATAAACCAATTTCAATTTCAATTTCAAATTATTATTATTATTATTAATATTATTATTATTATTACTATTATTATTATTATTATTATTTTTTTTTTTTTTTTTTTTTTTGGTATATTGGGCATCGATAACTAGTATCATTAGCCCCTTCTTCATTTCATATGATTTGTTACTGTCGCTTTAATTCCTGCGTTATATCTTGCTAAATAGTTTAATATCTTTTAGGAACTTAATTGTTCTCCTCGTCATATCGTCTGTCAGTACTAGAGCCTCTTTTAAGTTATTTGGAATTTTATTCGTAGTTCGTTGATTTGTATACATTTTACATTCGGTCATTATGTGACTGACTGTAAGGTCGACTTTACAATTTTCACATATTGGTTTATTCGTTCTTGACATTCTTGGGGATAGCATGTACGAGGAAGTGATGTTGCAATGTCCTATGCGCAGGCGAGTTATAACTACCTGCTCACGCCGTTTAAGAGGTGTGGGGTATTCAGCCTTTTCTATAGATGTTTTTATTGATTTTAATTTGCAGTCAGATGTAGTCCATTCTTTTTCGCACTCGTTGTTTGTTTTCCATTTGTAGTGTTGCTTTAAATCCTGTATGCGAACGGGTACTTCGTCGGGCGTCCTATTTTTTGAAGCTTGTCGGGCTACTTTATCTGCCAATTCGTTACCAGATATACCTGTGTGGCTTGGAATCCACATAAGGCGTACATCGTATCCGTGTTCTCTAAGACTGTTTAGTTGCGAGATGGCTATGTTGGTAAGATCGTCTTTTTCCGATCTGTGTTGAATTGACAGTATGCTGCTTCTTGAATCTGTGCAGATTATAAATTTTTTCCTTCGCGACGATATACAGATATGTAAAGCTTGCATGATAGCGAGAATTTCAGCTGTGTAAATGCTCGTCTACTTGGATAAGGTTAAACAGGATGTTATTTCCTCATCTGTGACTACAGAGCATCCGGCTCCTTCGTTTGTTTTGGATCCATCTGTATATATGAATTGGTAGCCTTTGTATTCATTTTGGACTTCCTTAAAGCCTTCTAAATATACTGTCGATGGTGTACTTCTTTGATAGTGCGTCAGTGTTTCAATAACCGACGAATTACTTTCCAGCCATGGTGGTGCTTCTTGTATTCGAGCCTGGAAAGTGTTTGGGACTTTAAGTTGCATTCTGTTTAGTTCTTCTTTGTATCTGATTGTTGCTGGTCTCCTAATTGTGAGGCGGTTGTTAAATATAGGGTCTATAGAGGAATTGAAGATAATGGCATATGCAGGATGATCTGGTTGGGTACGTATTCTAGCCCCGTAACACAATAGGAGGTAAGTTGTCCTAAGCGAAAGAGGTTGAAAACCTGCCACAAACCTTATTGATTTGAGTGGACTGGTTCTGAACGCTCCGATTGATAGCCGTATGCTCTCGCATTGTATTGTTTCCAGTCGATGTAGCAAGGTTTTACGTGCTGAGGAGTATACTATTGCACCGTAGTCTATTTTTGACAATATCATGGATCTATACACACTTAATAGAATTTTCCACTCACTTCCCCACGATATGCTGGATAAAACTTTAATAATGCTTATCGCCCGTTTGCATTTAGCTATTAAATCGTTTATATGATCTTTCCAGGATAGTCTTTCATCCAGAATAACTCCCAAGAATTTTATTTTTGTATTACGGGTAATGATGGAGTTTTCTAATTTCAGAAGGGTTTCCATATTACACGAACGTAAGCGGCAGAAATGGATATGAACCGTTTTAGACGTAGAAAACCTAAAACCGATTGATTTGGCCACATTCGATATCCTATTAATTGCCTCTTGAACTTTCTGTGTTAGATCTTCATCTTTTGGCGTTGCGTAAAATATGCACAGGTCATCTACGTACAATTGCATTTTTACGCCTGTTTCAGTTGTCAGTAACTTATTAACTGCTACCAAAAATAGTGTAATACTTATGGAGGAGCCTTGTGGGATTCCATTGGTTACTGAACCTGTGGAAGATTCTACTTCACCGATGCGTACCTGAATCTGTCGGTTACGTAAAAAATCTTGGACAAAGTGTGCTAAATTACCTCTTACCCCCATTCGTGTATAGTTTTTAAGATGTTGTATCTCCATGTACAGTCATAGGCTCTTTCGACGTCAAAAAAGACTGCTGACGAATGGTGTCTGTGAGCGAAAGCTGTTTGTATGTGATCTTCTAATAACACAACATTATCGAGTGCGCTCCGACGTTTTCTGAAGCCAAATTGATGTGGGGATAATAAACGATGGTACTCTAAGAACCACATTAGTCTGGTGTTAATCATCTTTTCATATAGTTTCCCCATACAGCAGGTCAATGAAATTGGACGGTAATTTTCGGTGTATCGTTGCGTCTGTTTGTCTTCAGAATTGGAATTATTGTTGCTAGTTTCCATTCGTTGGGATACGTTCCGGAACGCCATATTAAATTATATATGAGAAGAAGTGATTTTAAACCGTGTTCTGGCATGTTCTTGATCATTTGGTATGTAATACCGTCATGTCCAGGAGATGAAATTTTGCACTGTGACAACGCCCTTTTTAATTCTTTAATAGAGAAATCCAAATTATAAGGAAGGTCTTGGTTTGTGTGAAACGATAATAGGGTTTCTAGCGAAGATTTTGCCCTTTGGAATTCTAGATCATAATTAATGTCACTACTTATTTCTTGAAAATATTCCTTGAAGGTTTCCGCAATATCCACCCTGTTTGATACCATTTTACCCTTATAGTGTAGTTGTGCTGGTATGGAATAGGTACTGTGTCCAGCAATACTCTTTATTTTCTTCCATAGAGCTTCCGGAGGTGTCTGAGAGGACAGAGAACTTACATACTCTTGCCAACAACGAGCTTTTTGCTGAAGTATTAGGCGACGTACAATTGCTCGGTGTCGCTTAAAATTTGTGCAATTTTCCGAGTTGGGTCTTCGTTTAAAACTGTTGAACGCCTTCTTTTTCTCCTTAACAGCTCTACTGATATCGTTATTCCACCATGGGACGGATGTTTTGTAGTGTCCTCCCTTACTTATCGGGATACTGTCCGTTTCCGCTTTAAGTATTTTAAAGGTAATTTCTCTTACGCTGTTCTCCACATCTTCGGATAATTGTATTTCCTGCATACAAGATGAACATTTTTCCCAGTCTGCTTTATTGACATTCCATTTTGGTTTTGTTGTATGGGATGAAATGTTTATATCCGCCTCTATAATAATTGGTATATGATCTGAGAATATTTGGTCGTCTAGAGTATTCCAATTTAATTGGGTTGCTAAGGATGGAGAGCACATCGAGAGATCCAAGTGTGAAAGGCTATTTGACTTTGCATTTAGAAAGGTTGGAGATCCATTGTTTAGAAGGTAATAGTTGTTATTAAATATAAAGTCTTCAATTATGCGCCCATTTCTGTTAGTGGTGTTTGATCCCCATAGTTGATTATGTGAGTTGAAGTCGCCAACCAGTAAGATGGGTTGGGGTACTTGTTTTATGGCATTTTGCAAGTCAGAATAGCTCCATGTATTATCCGAGAGGTAAATATTACAGATCGACGCTATGAACGGGTGGGTAATACGCACTGCTATTATTTGTAGGGTTGAGTTTACAGAGATTTGGTTTGCAGGTATTTCCTGCCGTATATATATATATATATATATATATATATATATATATATATATATATATATATAGAGAGAGAGAGAGAGAGCGAGAGAGAGAGAGAGAGAGAGACTCCTCCACAAGCTCTCAAGCCCGTTGGGCCATATTTATGGAAAGGTGTGTAACCTCTTAGGTGAAATTTTTTGTTGGCCTGCAATCTAGTTTCTTGGAGACATAGAGCTAATGGTGATTGGTCTATAAGAATTTTTTTGATTTCGGGGTAGTGCGCGGCTAATCCATTGCAATTTATTTGTATTATGGTAGCCATTAATAAAATTAGGGTATATAACAAAGAGTATAGACCTCATTAGTTGCTAATAAATTATATGGAACATAACACTTTACAAAATATCACAGATAAAGTATCACAACTAAAATAGAACATCACAGGTTAAAATATCACAGATAAAATATCACGGTTGTCAAGAGGGTACCTTTGCGGCAGGCCCTCTACTTTTTCCTTTTGGCCAACCTTTCTTTTTTCTGACCTTCTCAACGTCGGTCTTTGAGACGTCTCATAAATCAGATAAAATGTCCCCTTCTGATTCTGACAGTAAAAACGATTCTACCACTTTTGACCTTTTTTCAATTTCCGATGCTTCGGATTCTTCCCTACTTGGAGATCTACCTCTCCTCCTCTTTGGAGTTTCAGGAGTAGTGAAATCCATATTATTGTATGGTGATTCTGTTGTTTCACAGATTTTAGGGTTTGATTCTTGTTGAAGTGATTGTTCTGCAATGGACTTGACTGCCATGTTTACCTCTGTTCTTATTATTGTTTTCATTTCAGGTATTAATTCTGCTACAATTTCCTTTACACTGACTGATTCAGTGGGTTTGGGAGAAGCTACAGCTGCGTATGTTGCACTTCTAGGGGGACTCCTAGAGCTAATTTCTTGTTTGGCTTGGAAGTAAGTAATCTTTTTGTCAGTTTTGATTTGTTGGATAGCGACCTCGTTCTTAAAAATGGGACAATTTCTCGATCGTGCTATGTGAGGGCCTCCGCAATTTACACACTTTGGTGGATTCTGACACGATTCATTGCCGTGCTCCGGTAATCCACATACGCACATTTGAACTCTTGTGCAGCTGGCGGATGAGTGTCCAAACCTCTGACAATGAAAACAGCGCATTGGATTAGGATAGTAAGGACGTACTGGTAGGTTGTGATATTCCGCTTTTACAGAAGCGGGTAATGTGGCTTTGTTAAATGTTAGTAGTATTGACGGTGTTTTAACTAACTCTCCGTCCTTTCTAGTTGTAAGAAATTTTGCGTCTATTACACCCTGAGATTCCAAGTTTTCTTTTATTTCAGCTTCACTGGCAAAAAGTAGGTCTTTACAGGTGACAATTCCTTTACTATAATTTAGCGTGTGATGAGGGCTAACCTGCACGTTAATATTGTTAAAAATTGTAATTTTTAGTAAATTTTCAGACTGTTGTCTGTTTTTCACATCGAATAAAAGACTATCTCTTATCTTGGATACATTATTAACGTTACCTATTCAACTTTCAACATTCCTTTGTATGGTGAAAGGGCTAATTTTACTTAATGCTCCATTTTCAGAAGGTTTCATTACCAAATATTTTGCATAGTGCTGAAATTTGTTCACACGTACTGGAATACCAGCTGTTCTACCTCTGGTCACGCCAGGGGTAAAGGTCGGCTGCGAGCCAGTGGAGGCAGTCGTAACGACATTATGTGTCTCATTAACATTATCTATAGCCATTGGTCGTATGGTACCGTTTGAGTGAGTAGTGCCACCACTAATCCCACCCGAAAGTTCATTTGGTCGGTTCACGGGAGTATTAAAACGTTGATTCCCAACAACGCCCATTTCAGAGGATGGGTCCTCATTAAGTGGATTTGAAATACTCATACAATATCCCACGAGTAGGGTAGAAACTAAACGTCAATCAAGGCAGTGCTCCCATACCGTGACAAGGCCAAGCTACTGTAAAGAGGTGCCATTTTCTCCACAGGCGTTTCAACGTTAGCGACCAGGCTTCCCCCTGGCCACGCTCAGGCATCCCCTCGAATCCCTTCGGCACCTAAAACTGCCAAACGACCTTGGGATTGGGGGATTTTTTATAGAGGTTACCTTCCTCGTAGCCCGGGCGGTAAAGCCAAGACCACCGACCGCTAGCTGTACGACGTTCCCTAGCCAAGCCCTGCTAGAGTCTCTGAAGCACAGTTCGCGGTTGCGGTATTAGGAGACGGCTAGCGCTCAGCCGCCCCCGGCTCGGACATCCCGGGCTAGCCACACCCGTATACGCTTTTGACGGCGCATGTCCTGGGAAGAGTAGAGAGAAAAGGAAGAGGACTCTCAGCTTTGGCTGGGAGCCTGAAGAGAACAAGAAATGGAGCGAGGATGCTCCGACAGAAAAGAGTTAAAGTAAGGGAAGCCACTCAAGACTAGTATAAGAAGAGTGTACTTCCAGCAAAGGGGACGCAGGGTTGCCATCCCTGTCCTCGTTAGATACGAGGCCCCACGTGGACTGGTCCGAGACACCTTATTCTCTAGAGCTAACAGTTATTTTTTTTTTTTTTTTTATTTAGGCTTTAACAGCTAGGTTATTCGCCTTGTAAGTGCTTACAAGTCTTTATATGTGCATCTATATTTCAATTAGTAGGTTTGTCTCTTTGAGAAATATAAATATCTTATTTATGTTTGCGGTTGTTATCTGGAAATCGCTCTGTACGCTATTGCTTAAGTTTGACCGTTCTCTTATTTCTTTATATTTGTTACAGTCTTCAAATATATGTTGTATTGTTAATATTTTATTGCATCTGTCACATGTTGGTTTCTCTGTTTTGTTTAGTATATACGAGTGGGTGATTTTTGTGTGCCCAATTCGTATTCGTGTCAAAATTACACTGTATCTTCTAGGCATTTGTGGAAGTGGCTGTCTAGTTTGTGCGATTGGCATGTGTCTTTTTAAAAATCTATTTTGTTCTTCCCATTCTTCTTGCCATTTGTCCCAGATACTATTTTTTATTTTATTATCATTTAGCGTTGGTGTTAAGTTTAAATTTAGTGCACGAACTGTTTCCTTTAGCCGAGCATTAATCGGTTGATTAAATTTTTTTATTAAGCCGGGCTGATATGGCTTAAATAATATTGTATATATAAAGTGATTTGGATTTTGTTGAATACGTTTTCCATATTTTACTGTCAGCCACAACCTCCTATACTTTAATGGTAGTATTCCTGACTCCACGTGAATGCTACTTACAGGACTAGTTGGAAATGCCCCTATCGCATATCGTATACATACGTTTTGTAAAGTGTCTAATTGTTTTAGATTGGATGTTGCTGTCGAACTATATACGATTGAACCATAATCGAAGACTGATAAGATTAGCGCTTTGTAAACACGTAAAAGTATTTCCTATCCGCACCCCAGTTCAAGTTTGCTAGGCACTTCACAAGGTTGAGAGATTTGCGTGCTTTTTGGGTTATGGACTCTAGATGTAACTTCCATGAAAGTGACTGGTCAAATATTAAACCTAGAAACTTGTGATGCGTTACTACCTTAATTCGCTGATCCTTTAAGTACAAGTTTGGAGGGTAATGTGGATGTCGTAGCTTGCAGAAGTGTAAGCATTCTGTTTTTGAAGGTGACATTTTAAACCCTACGCTCTCTGCCTCCTGGATTACGGAGTTTATTGCTTTTTGCATCGTTGCATTATTCGTCGAGTTGCCTTCGGAATGAGAATAAATAACTAGGTCATCTACGTATATGCATCGACTAATTGAGGGTTCTACTGCTTTCGTTAGGTCATTGACAGATATTAAAAATAATGTAACACTGAGTGGCGATCCCTGAGGGATACCTGTTTCTAGGTTGTATTTTTCCGATAGGCAGTTTCCCACCCTAACCCGAAAATAGCGTTCTGTTAAGAATGATGCAATAAATTTGATCATATTTCCACGCATACCTAACCTGTATGTTTTTTGAACGACTCCATATCGCCATACTAGGTCGTATGCGTTTTGCAAATCAAAAAACACCGCTGTTCCATGGTAGCCCGTATCAAAGGTATTTTGTATAGCCGATGTTAAATACAACATGTTGTCTCTTGTAGAGTACCCCTTACGAAAGCCAGATTGATGCTCATTTAAAAGTTTGTGCTTTTCTAAGTGTTGCATTAACCTTTTATTCACAATCCTTTCTAAGATTTTCCCCAAGCAACTTGTTAGTGCTATAGGGCGGTAACTGCCTGTTTGAAGAGGGTCTTTTCCTGGTTTTAATAATGGTACTATAATGGACGTCTTCCAACAAGCAGGGTAAGTGCCTTCTGTCCATATTTTATTGAATATATTTAGCATGTCTTCTAACACCGTGCTTGGTAGGTTTTTCACCATGCTGTATGCTATCTTGTCCATTCCAGGCGAAGAATCTTTTGGTGTACTTAGCGCAGAGGTGAATTCTTCACTTGTAAATGGAGCATTATATTCGCTAGTTTCTTTTTCAGAGAAGTCTAGTGGAATTTCTCTGGCGTTTTTTTCTTGCTTAAAGGATTCCTCGTAATTTTCTGAAGAACTAGTAGTTTTGTAGTGTTCAGCAAATTTTTCTACTAAAACCGTTGGTTCTGTGATTATAACACCCTGTTCTTCTAGTTTAATAGAATTTCTTGGTTTAGATCTTCCAGAAATTATTTTAATTTTACTCCAAACATCAGTTATTGGTGTTTTTGCTGTAATACCTGACACATAGGTTGCCCACGATTTTCTCTTAGCATCTAAAATTGTTTTTCTTGCAATAGCTCTTTTTTGCTTAAAGTTAATAAGGTTTTGTATCGTGGGGTATTTAATGAAGGTTTTTAACGCCAGTTTCCTGTTTTTAATAGCAATTTCCACATTTGAATTCCACCAAGGGACAGGGGGCCTGTTTGTTTTGCTCCCACACTGAGGAATCGATTTGTTTGCTGCTCGTATCATTATTTCTGTAAGGTTGGATAGTAATTCATTTGTTTGCTGCTGCATTGTGGGTCTACATATAAAGCTTTTGTATTTTTCCCAATCTGCCTTCTTTAGATTCCATTTCTTGGGTGAGTACCCATGTGGCGTTGGAGTTCATTGTTGATACAATAATTGGGAAATGGTCGCTTCCATGCAGATCTTCCACTTGGCACCATTCATATTTTGTGCCTATTTGTGGAGAGCATAAACTTAAATCTATTGCGGAGAAATTATTGGCCCTTGAATTAAAATACGTTGGTTTGCCACTATTTAAAAGTATCATTTGCGATGTATCTAATAGGCTCTCTATCATTTTCCCCCGGTTATCCTGCTTTCCTGAACCCCATAAAGGGCTGTGGGCGTTAAAATCGCCCAGTAGCAGGAAAGGTACAGGTAATTGTTTTATCAAGCCCTTTATATCTTGTGTGTTCCAGTCATTATTCGGTAAGCATATATCGCAAATTGTGAGATTAGTAGGGTGACGTACTTTGACAGCCGCAGCTTGGATGTTCGTATTTAATTCTACTGGGTCGTATACGCAATCATTTTTTATGAATATTGCTACACCACCCTTAGCTCTCAGATTGTAGGGCATATCATATCTCACACTATTATAATTACGGTATTATTATTATTATTATTATTATTATTATTATTATTATTATTATTATTATTATTATTATTATTATTTTATGATTTTTTTATGATTTTATGATTTAATATTTCATGCATGCATGAAATAAATTAGTTCCTATGATAGAAATAAACTTATAGATGTTAACTGACAAACAATTGATTCTTGATATTCTTTTCTAATTAAACGTATATATATATATAGTGAATATGTAATCTCAACAACTCGTCTTTTTAGTCAACTGCTGTGTAAATGTATATTTTATGTTGTAAAAAAATGAGAACCATGTCCTTTTTAATTAATTTATTGTAAATATAGATTAGAAAATACTTTAGTTACACACAAATTATTAAAAAAATTCGTACTTTATTATATTACTTTTGTTGGCGATTAGTATTACTATTTTATTTTTCAATTAATAAGTAAAATGACAAAAATCTGATGCGTTAATGTACTCGACAGCGTGCTTTAAGGATTTAAGGGATAAGTCGATTCTTTTCTCATGTTATTTTTCATACCTGTAACAGTAAGGAACCGACTGTTAAGTCTTTAAGACTTAGTCGGACCTGTAACTAAATGTATATTTTGAGACAAATAAACATTCAAACATTCAAACAAACATTATTATTATTTTTTTTTTTCTTTCTTGGTGCATCAGCTACTGGGGCTATTAGCACCATCCACTAAACTTATGGCACAAGTATGGTATGTAATTTGATAAAATACAGGTAATACAAGTGTACATTACACTAATATTTTCTAGTCTACTGTATCATACTTTTTCATAAATACCTATTTCTTTGAGGAAGTTTAGCATGTTGATTATAGCAACTATTTCCACCAGATTGTCTCTTAAATTTATTTGCAGTTGATTTTGCTCCCTCTCTAGGTAGTACATAGGACAATCGAGTATTATGTGTGATACAGTCAGCACAACATCACATACCGCACATATCGGGCCATCTTCGCCCTTTAAGAGGTGCTGGTGGGTTAGTGCAGTGTGACCTAGACGTAACCGGTGTAGTTTGATATGTTCCTTTCTAGGTAAATCGACACATAGTAGAGGAGTTCGTACATCCGGTTTTACACCTGACAGGTGAGTATTTATTTGTTGCCACATTCCTTGCCACTTTGCTAGTATTTTTTTGTTTTAGATGAAATTTGGCAAGAGGACGTTGATGTTGGGTTACCGGTGTTCCATCCGTCCACGGAGGTAAGTTTGGTGAAGTAACTGGTGGTACTGGCGGTATACGTTCACACCCTATACATGACAAGTATTCCTGAAAACGTACTCCTGATGGTCGTGTGATCGTTTTCCTATTGGTGAATAGCTTTACATTTGAGAATAGCACACGATTGTTTGGATGACAAGGGTGCGACTTTATAAAGGCCATGTAATTTGCCATCAGTATATATCGCCGGATTTCAAGCGGTGGTACAGCTGCTTCGCAATAGAGACTTTGGACCGGGCTGGTTGGATAGGCACCAAGAGAGTATCTGATTCCAACGTTGTGTATCCGATCCAAAGTCTTCAGTAAGCTTTTTCGGGCTGACGAGTAAGCTATGCACCCGTAATCAATTACCGATAGTACAATCGCTTGGTAAACTCTTAAGAGTACTTTCGGTTCTGCACCCCACCTGGTGTGTGCGAGAACTTTTATTAAGTTTAACTTCTTGTCACACCTCTGCTTCACGTCTGTTATGTGTGGCCTCCATGATAGTTTAGCATCGATGATAACACCAAGGAACCTAGCTTCAGGCACACATGCTATCGGTTCATTATTTAAGTACAAAAGAGGGTCGAAGTGTGGTTTCCTAAGGCGGCATAGGTGTAGACACTTCGTCTTCTCTTTTGAAAACTGGAACCCGACGGATGCGCCATTTGCTACAATGGTATTGATTGCCACTTGTAGCGTTCGCATTATTCCTCCTACGGCCTTCCCAGTGTACATAATTGCCAGATCGTCAACGTAGAGGCATTTAGTTATGGTATCGTCGATGTTTGATGCAATGGCGTTTATTGCTAGTGCAAATAGGGTGCAACTTAGGGTTGAGCCTTGAGGTACACCATTCTCAAGCACTCTTGAGCTGGACAAATCTTTACCAACACGTACCTTAAAAAAAATTATTATTATTATTATTATTATTATTATTATAAAAAAAAAAAAAAAAAAAAAAAAAAAAAAAACAGTAGGATGTAGCGAATTACTTAGATATTGGTTAATGGAAATTTCAAAATGGATTAAAAGAAAATAATAATAATGGAATGAGATAACTTGGATAATGGCAATAATTATATGAATGGATAACGGCTTCTACTAACAAAATGGAGATTAAATGGATAATGGTTAATGGAAAATGTCACAGATTACGACGTCGTAAAGTATTTTTTGTAACAAAATGAAATATGAATAATGTTTTTGTGTGTAGGTATGGGAACCGACTGTCAAGTCTGCTCGACTTAGCCGGACCCTTAAATTGTATATATTTTGGAAATAAATCAATTCAATTCAATTCAATTATTATTATTATTATTATTATTATTATTATTATTATTATTATTATTATTTTTTTTTTTTTTTTATTTGCTCTGTCTTGTGGAGTGTGTCGATAGCATTGATCATTGACACTCCTCTTTGATGCAATTAGGTAAGTGTATGTGTTTCCGTCTTCTTTTCATGAGTTTAATTGTTTGATCGGTTATATTTCATTATATAAACCTATTTCTTTTATAAAATCTATTACTTTTCCCCATTGTGCGTGTTGCGACAATATTTTGATGCTTATGTCGTGTATATTCCTATACTCCTCTAGGCAAACGCATTCTTGTAGGATGTGGGAACCGTCAGAAACGCTGTTTTACATTGGGCACATTTTCTTGGCTTTTCCCGAGTAGTAGGTGACTGTGTGTCAGTCTCGTGTGGCCAATTCTTAGTCGTGTAACTGTAACTTGTTCCTTTCTTTTATGGGTATTCTATAAGATGAATTATTTACATTAGGTGCTATTGTCTTAAGGTGGCATGTATTTACTGACCATCTGGTTTGCCAATTTTGCCAGATTTTTTTTATTTCTTGCAGAGCATCATCCATGCGGACGTCTATGATATTTTCTGCCGTTATTATTATTATTATTATTATTATTATTATTATTATTATTATTATTATTATTATTATTATTATTATTATTATTATTATTATTATTATTATTAATATTTTACACCCTGTAGGTTACTGTTTACATACTTAAAATTTCCATAAATATTGTTGGAGTCTTAACTAAGATTTGCATTAATCTAAGTTCTTGTACGTTCTTCTTCAAATCATTATCTTTAATCACCTTCCGAAATCTGGAGTTATGAATATGCTAACAGTATACTTCATTGGTCATTCGATAAGGAGGGGTTACGGTTGACGACTTCTTCTAGTGAATACAAGCAAGGTGTTCACCGTAGCTATCGGGACTACCAATTACTCAAGAGTTTAAACGACGTAATATTTTCTGTTATTCCCATACACAACAAAGCTAACGGTGAGTTATATTTTTCTATATTACGTGACGGATCCCTGATAATAAAAGCAATTAGGTATAACTGTAATCTACCTATTATTACTCAGTATCTATGCACTATACATACGAATTGTTATTGAGTGCGGAAATAATTCATTGGGCTGTCGAAGAGTGCTTTAACGTAACAAATTAACAGTTTTGCGATTCCTGTTCGTGTTCGTGTGATAGTAGCAGCTGCACGCAACTCTTTGTATTGCTTATGATGTGCTGTATCTGCAATTTCGAAAGTTAAAACTCAGTATATGTTTATGACCTACAAATTTTACACTTACTCATTCTGTGTGGATATAAACTCAATAACCTGCTAACTTAAAGCGCTACTTATTTTGCATTGGTTGTTCTTGTTAGTAGAACGGTATTGACAGTTGTAAACTAAAGTTAAGTTTATGTTTAGTATATGAAGTTGCCGTTGTTGTTCTAGAACTACCGTTTCAGCAAGTTAATATACTTATAAATGATGATCCACAATGTAATAATTTTATACCTCTAAATTTTATTTTGTTGGTGTGCGCACCGCTTTGTGTAAAAGGTTTATGCTATAAGTCGATTAATCAAAAACTGATCATTTCTTAATCTTTGCTTGTCTATTCATTTGTCGTTACGCTATGGTTCTTTTAGCTGATTCATCGTAAATTTAATTTTTTTTATTCAAGTGCGAAATTCAGGTTTTGTTTTGAGTATTCACTATTTAAATGGGTAGCATAATTTTATTACAAAAAAGATTATAGTTTAGAAAATTCTTTCTCACAGGAGCAGTGCATGTCAGTTTTAGCAAAAATTAACTAGCTTTTTGCTGATTTATATTTATCCCGAACGCTGTTTCAGTTTGATAATTTAATAAATATTATATGGGGTATCTGAGAAGGATAGGGATAGCGCAGTTATAATTTTCATCTTCATGTTTTAACCGTACTAAATGCATGTTCACGCTCATTCACAAACAACTTAAGGGGGTTCTTCCTAAAATTACATGCACCTCGGTTTTAAACGAACTATGTTTTTGCTTGTTGCTTATGCTTATTTTAGTTTGCTCTAGCTTACCTCATGCGACGCAGTCTCCTTCTGGATGTCTAATAGTGCTGTTTTCTAGGTTTCGCTTTGATTATTAAATTTAGTTTTTATTTTGTTTTGAGTTAGTGAAGCACTAAAAAAGTAAATTGCAGATTAGTATTATACAAATATGTTAATTTTTGGGTCTCCAACACTTGTACTTATTTTGAGATTCGGGTCTGGATCCTGCTACGTATGCAATTATTTAAGCTATAGATGTGCAATATGTTTTTCACTTATTTTATTTGCGAAGGTCCTTGTTTAGTGTAGCTGATACTTAAGGAAAATAAAAATGTGTGTCGAGCAGTCATCACTTCTTTGTTTTATCTGTTACTGTCTCGTATGCTTAATTATCCTGTACTCTTTCAGGTCACCGTTCTTTTCCTTATTTTAGCTATAATCCTGTTAGCTATATCTTTGTCCTTTTTTTGTTTTGTAAGCTTGATATTGTTACAAAATCAAACCGCACTAGGCGTCGTGAAGGCTTACCATAGTAAGCGGGTTGCCAAAGTTAGCTGCAGTGGAAATGGGTGGGTTCGAATGAGACGTAAAATGGCTAAAATCTAGTTTCGAACACCTTATAATTACCATAAACCAATAAATAACACGAAATCCGGGAAATCAGGCGTCACCACAATCTGAAATTTGTCTGAAATGAATAGTCCTAGCAGGTTGTTAAGTTAATTCCACCTGACTGTGTAGTCTACTCGGTAAAACCATACATCATTCAAGTTCAAACATTCAATTTGTATAACACCCTTTCACTTTCAAAGAGTACGTTAGATTATGTCACAGTAATATTAATAAATCTATCTTAATCCCAAAACAACTACATACTCGTATTCAATTTTGAAGATCAAGTTCCACTACTATTAAATATAAATTTATCTAAAACTTAATAAAATTTTGAAACATACACGATGTCGTAAACTTATTGACCAGTGTAATAAGACGTTACCTGGACACCTTCTAATTTAACCTCGTATACGCATAAACTAATATTTACAAGTATTATAACTTCTAAAATAAATATCACCCAACTTGGAAAAATAATGATTCGGTCTATTAACTTTTAACCACAAAAACATTAATTCGTGTCTTAAAAATTGAAAAACGTAACGGCTAGTGCGTCGTTTATGAATCAAATATTTTCTCAAATTCTATTTGCAATTCTTTATCTTTAAACTGTATTTAAACGTTTCAGCGTGAATCGTGATTTCAATCGGAAACTTTTACATAATAAATAAATTGTGACTAGTATTGCATACTCTATGACTTTTAATGAATCTATAGTAATTAAATTTGGTAATCGATCTAACCCAAACTGTATAATTTTCAGATCAATCATTTAGCCAAGATGTCAAAAGTTTGATTATTTTTAAACAGTCTAATCATTTATGTAGCTTCACTTATAAAGAAAACAGTTAAATCGAATAATATAATATTGGTTCTCTTTAAAACTTTAAACTGTAAGGAAGGTTCGTCACAATTTAAACAAAAAAATAAGTAATCGAACTTCATTGACCAATTCTGAAAAATTTACATATATTGCTTCCGAGAAGCAACACATAAAATGTCATATCTAATGACATTGATTTGTTCATGTAATCATGAGTGTGTATGTACACTGGTCACTAATAACCGGCCTAAATATTTACACACATTGGCCGACGTACTATTCGCTGGATTAAATGTATGTGTTCATTCACCCCCGTTTAAGCTGAAAAAATGTTTGTCACAGAATATTTTAATTACACTTGGTCATTAAATTCTTAATCATCCATCATCGGTCGATTAAGTGCTGTTAACAAACGCACATATCTTTAACTGTATACTGTCTAATTTAATTCATAAAGTTTAACATACCTTTATGTAGTTACACAAAGGATAGCTGCAAGTTTCTCATCGATCGCGCGGGTTTAATACACAATACGTTTTTATAATACAATTATTGCCGTTTATTACAAATCTTTTTAAATGCTTCTTAAATTTTGAAAAAGCTCAATACTAATTTTCAATTCACATTAAACATTTGTAAACGTTTAAATACTTCATCCCCAAAATGGGTTTTTGCAGTGAACTAATATGCACTGCGGTAGGTACTAATTATTTTCATTATCATATTTATATCGCAAAAAATATCCCATCCCAGAGGAGTTTCTAACGCGTGACTTTTCGCACCGAAGCGAGAAAGAGCACCAACGCACCACTTGAAACCAATCTTTCCTTCCGCTAAATTTAATAAATGAGACACCATTTATCCTTGAGCATACATAAAATGTTCCATTGTGCAGTATTGTGCCCAACATATCATAAAGTCACACGCTACACATTAACAGCGATTGCAAACTCACATTCCTTAAAATACAGCAGCCAAATGCAGTAGTATTTATTCATTATCGTCTCAATAGGGTTACTAAAATATTATATCTCATTCAAATTTAATACTTTCGACTCACAAATATTTATACCACATTTAAATAATATTCAACGCTTTATTAAAAATTTCAGTGTGGTAGCATTTGCACCAACTTACATTATGTACACACAAACAAAATCTCATGCAACCTCACATTCATATATTATCCAAAGTACGTCCTACGCACAACATAAGACTGCATATACCTAGTATGTCAAAATAATCTCACAATGTGAGCAAATCAGGTGGTGTACTGTTTAATTTTAAAGTGTGTAATGTACCCAGGCCAGTGTAGCGAGTGCACAGCCCGAATGCAAGAACAAAAATATTGCGCGAACTTATTTAAGCCAAATGCTCGTCATGAAAGACCAGGTAGGACCATTTACGTTGTATAAAAGAGTTGTTACAGGATATATGTGTTTCGGATATCTAAGGGAGGATAAAATAAAGGAAACACAATAAAACACAGAATATAAATTTATAAGCAAGTCCAATGTTGTTCTGTTTATTGCAGATTGAGGAAAAGAGCTACAAAAGAAAAGCCTCACCGCCGCATAGTACAACAAAAATAACACATAAAGTATAAGTATTAGTTATAAATACGTAGATCAATACATATTTAGGACTCTACTGTTGTTACAAGATTAAATTGCTATTGTCCTACTCTAACCTCAATAAATCAATGTGGTAATAATTTAATACAGCAAGCCTGTATTTCATAAATGGTGATTACTAGGTTATACAGTTAACTAACTGCAGTATAAGGAAACACATCACAACATGTTAAGGGTCTGCATTTACAATTAACGAACCAAAGGGTAACATATTTCATAATAGGCACACAGTATTCCAACGAGAACATGCTTTAGTGTCGCACCGGTTATCTCCCCAAGGTCAGCATTATGCCAGTTCTACCCGGAAGCCGTTTTATGCTTCCTCTACATTTACAAGAAAACATTCATCTTAAAATATTCTACATTATAGGTGTGAAATGTCAAAAGAAAATATATTAAAGATGAAATCAAGAGACTTCTACATTAAATAACAAGATTGTGGTTTAATATTAACTTTCAAATTATCGTTGATACTAATTATTGTAGATGAAATAATCACTCTGACCATAGTATTATAATACAAATCATACACTAATTTCAATTTTTATTTACTTCAATTTTTTGAGATCATAATATTAGAAGCATTTACTGAAAGAAAATAGATGAATATATAATATTACCTTTTTATTCCATTCTATTTTATCAGAGAAAATAATACATTCATTCTTTCTCCAAAACATCAAAAATCAAAATTCTCTCAATTATTTTCTTAACAACTTATCTCCAGGCACACCTTATTTCTACTATCAAAATATACAACAGCCGCCCATATTTACCAGATAGTTTCAATTAAACCCGTCTTCTAATTTATAACATAAGTCATATAAAGGAGCACCAGTTGTGGTACATCACAAGTGTGTTTTCTAATCCGACCGTACGCAGACGCATCCAAGCGCTTTCCACAGGGACTAAGCAACCAGCTATCTTAAAAGGGGTCACGTCACACCTAATTTGGGCACCGATACCTTTGTGTACGTGACAAGGTAAATTGCCATCTAACAAAATCTATGGCAAATGGTGAGAAAGGAACACATAGGTTTTTAGAAATTTCAATAGGTTTTTCTAATATTATGTAATTGTGAAAGTAACGAGTTCGCACAAAAGATTTTGAATTTTGAATAAAGACAAATTCAATTTCAATATGCCCCATTGTTGACAAAACGTTGACAAAACTGGAATTATAGGAGTGCATAGACATCTGTCAAAAGTTGTCACCTTGCGCGATCGAAAGAAAATTGATACACTGACGGTGCATTCTCTCTGCACTGCAGTTACCATCATGAACGCCATTAGGTCTTATATTCCTCCTATGGTTGAATTGGTTGATAGATGGATTGATCATTTTTTTACATTCTCTGGGGCTTCTAAGGATATCTCAACATTATTGGTTCTGGATGGTCATAAAACTCATTCCTAAAACATGAGTGTCATAGCATAGATAAAATAACCATCTTGTTCCTATCGCAACCTACAGAAGATACTATTAAATGTCTTCTTCAAGTAACTTACCTAGATAATAGAGGCAGTGGAAACAGTGCTACCGTCATTTAAAATCCAACAATTCGAAAAAACATCTTCCTCACCGTCATTTTCAATATCTGTCAAGAAATGTCTTGTGAGGCTATCGAGTGGTTGGTTATTCCAGAAAAAAATCCAACCGTATTCTAAATGTATGACAAACTCAAATGCTATTTTGACAAAAAAAACCGTATAAGAATGTACTTAATCAAAGTTTAGATGGATAATGCCAATAGTAGTAAAAATCTGGAATAAAACGTTGTAAGCCACTTTGATTACAATAATCAAAATTGTTCATTTTAATGTTCCTTCAACAAGCTCAATTGTGTCTGCTTCAACAAGACGGGGGTGGTTCGTAAATACGGGGTATTCAGGCTTAACACTGTTTACCTTGAATAATTAGAATAAAATGGTTTAGGCGCATCGTTCCAAGGCTAAGTAAAACTAAAATAAGTCATTCCTAAAATTAATAACTCTATGAACAAGATAAAAAAAAGGATAAAATATATACACTTCCCTTGGGCTGCCCTCTCTGGAAGGACGCCCTTCGACTGCAGGAGGTCGGCTTACCGGATCCTAAGACGTTTCTGTGAAAATAGAAATTATTACGGTTCAGTTGAAGGCGTATTATACAACTATACGGACAAAAAATGACTAAAATTATTTAGAAAATCGTAAAGTCGGTCCTGACTAAAAAAAGACCAAGAGCCATAGAAATGTTTCGGTACTACCTAAGGGAGTACGAGTCGACGTCCGCGCTGGCGTATCGAGCAGGTCAGTTCCACAGAAAATCAATAAGTTAAAGTAACATTGGTGGTACAAATGAACGAAATTTGCTCTTATTCACTTTTAATTAAACAATTTTGCACGTTATTATAAACGTTGTTTATTTCGCATTCAATTAAAATACAAAACGGGGATTGCATATTCGTCACAGACCTATTGGTAATCGTTAAGAACGAATTAAACTGAGGTGGTCGATTTACGCGATTTTAAGTACAGCGTAATCGGAATTAAACAATTATGCAAATTCTTTCGGACGGAAATAATGGGTTTTTTATGGACACGATTATTCTTTTACTTAAAAAGGAATAACTTTATACCTTTACATAGATGTTTTTAACTGCGGTTGGTGCAATTTAACAGGCGCTTCCCAGTTAGGACGCGAAAGTAGCTTCTGGTATTAACGTTGGCGGTTGCGAGTACTCTGGGTCTTTTTTGGTATTTCTTTTTGTAAGGTGTGTTAGTATAATGGTGTATGCTGGTTGTTTAAATGCAGAGACGTCTAATAGAATCTGGGACTAACCCGTACTATGATTTTTAGGCGCATCCTCCTAGGGGGGGTGGTAGAATTAGAGCCATTACCCTTCTTGCCACCGGAATAAATGTGAGATGACTGTTGGGCGTTAGAGACCGCCGTGACACCGCCCTGGTTTGTGTGTGGTTGTAGAAGATGACTTCGGGCTTTTACAGTCCGTCGTAGCAACTTCTGAGGTGTGTACATGTTTGTAGAAGATGACGTCGTGGCGCCTTCTGATGTGTGTGCTGGATATGTGAGATAACTTCCGGGCCTTATAGTCCGTCGTTTATCTGGATGTCTGGTGTAATGTTTGTATACTCAACTCACGTACTTTCAATCTCGGAACACGACGGCCAGGTGATCGGTTAACTGAAGCGGCGAGTATCGCGACAGTTCAGGGTGTACGTAAGTGACAATCGGCAATTCGGCAGCATACGCGACGAAACTAAGTACGGCAGGCGCGCGAAGTCTGGATATTCTTATCTGGGTTATCGCAATAAGCGATCAGGATTATGGTCAGGTGTTTCAGGTGTTTCTCAGTAAGCGACCAAGTTGCTGGTCAGGATTTCGGGTTCTTTTAAATAACGCGATTAAGAGCAGCAGGCGCGCGGTCAGCATATTATTAAGCGGTAGCGTCGACGGAACGGATCGACGCACAGGTCATGTAGCGACGGCGGAACGGATCTACAAGCAAGCGGTCGGTGCAACAGTCCAACGCACAAGCAGGAGGTAGACTATGGACCAGATTGCGCACGAGCAGCAAGGTGTCGCGGCAACGGCCCGACGCACAAGCATTTGATTGGCACTTCTGGTCGCGGCATCAGCCCGAAGCACAAACATTCTTTTCGGTAAAAAAAAGAAAAGGCCACATATTTCAATCCCTCGCCAAGGGGGAGGGCAGGCTGCTTGAGCTTTCCTAGCTCCTTCAGCCACAATCAATGATTCCCAGCATACATACATACATACATTACGTATATATGCATTGTGGGATTAAGGATTGATGTGGTCAGGATAGGATCGGAAGGAACGGAGTTAGGGTTCTGAGGGAGAAATACTACCCCAACATTCGCCTAAGCAGCCGCACATGGTGTGCATATACGCAGTGACCATACCGCCATCTATGTATGAGGAAAACCCCATAAACCTCAATAAGCCTCATAAACGTTAGACGGTAACGGGATTCGAACCAATCACCTCCCGAATGCTAGGCAGGTCGTGTCACCACTACGCTACCAGCTAGGTTTCTTTTCGGTACCGTGTCTCGCGGTTTTATAGAGAATCCGCGGTGGGTGGATCGGGTTTCTGTACAGGGATCCTCAAGTCGCGATTGGCGGAGGTTACTCTGACGTAAAGACATTCGATGTTTTTCTTCTTAAATCTATGTCGGAGGGATTAAAATAATTATTTGTTGTGCAATCTTGTGTATTTTTACGTGATTTGATTTAACACGGGATAATTAACAAATAATTAATTAGAAAAATTTTGGTAAAGGCTGCTGGGTCTTTATAACGTAGTTTATTTAACACTTCAAAAGTAAAAAGGAAAACGACAGGATCACATGTCTGGTGCGCAATAAATGAATGCATGATGCAGATGCTGAGGAGAAGTTTGACTATAATTACTGCACATAGTGCTAGTGTACCTATAGTAAATAAACAATGTTGCAGGGAATTAAGAAATGTTATTATTCAATAGTTAAACCTTACGTGCCATGTTAAGAATACAATTTTATTTTATACAACTGTGAGGTTGAACGCAATATTTACAAAATTAAAAAAAGTCATGTTTCAAAATCTATTAAGGTTTTTATCAATATTTAAATATTATTAAACTTTATGTACCTGACTGTAGTATTAGTTCTAAAATTAAATAAGAATAATTTTACTAGTTTTTCTAAAGTACTGATTTTGAGTATGTGCTGTTTTTTTTACAATTACCCTCGTACATTATTACATCGTCGTAATTATTTATAGCGGCAATTTGAGATAAAGCTTCAACTTAATTGACCTTTATTTAAGTTAATTTAGTGCGTCATTACTCTAAAGCAGGGCTTTGTGCAAATGGAGCTCTTTTCAATGTTGTGTATGTATCTGCTACTTACTGTGGCAACATCTGAAGATTGTGTGCCCACATTTCAAAATACTCCCGTTTTAATTGACGAGGACATAGTAATACAGGTGAATGGTTGTATTAATTCAATTGCTTTACAAAATATCAGTAGGACATCCTTCATCGCAACTATTAAAGACCAATTTATTAAATCTTTGAATAAAGGAGCTGTTTCAGATATTGAAGAGCAATTCATTTTAAATATAATTCACAACAGAATCGAAACAATTACAGAAGGTGCTTTTACAAATTTACCAAGATTAACATATATTTATTTAGACTATAATCATCTTATCACGATACAACCTTACGCCTTTAAAAATCTACCGCGCCTAAATGGAATTTATGCACGAAATAACAGAATTAAAGCTTTATATGATGATATGTTTGTGGATCTTCCAAAGTTTATAGTACTTTATTTAGAAAACAATGAATTGGAATACTTTAATCCAAACTGCTTGTCGCGTACACCGATGTTGCAGAGGCTGATTCTAAACGCTAACAGAATTACTTCAATTGACGAAGGTGCATTTACGTTTTTGAAATCATTACAAAGTATTGCTTTTAACAATAATAAAATTCAGTACATCCATAAGAAGGCTTTCGTGGGATTAGAATTTCTACGTGAAATTGACTTAAGCAATAATCAGCTAACGTCATTTGAAGTTAACCTGCAATCCACAACCAAATTAGATAGATTAGGGTTAAGTCACAATAATCTTACCTACATATCTCCACCAATACTAAGAGACATTCAGTATTCCGTCTCTTTCTTGTATATAGAGTCTAATCCATTACAATGTGCATGTGTAGAAAGTCTTTATTTATGGGCGATTAAATACAACATTCTACTTTATATTACGTGCGTAAATAGAGAACTGTTTTGTACATATCCCCTCTCTAACGAACATAAATGTAAAAAAAGATCAAATGATGAATTTAATCTCACTGCATTTGATGCTTTTAAAGGTGACTGTGTAAGAGATGATAATAATCATTACTAAGGATTTTGTAAAATTTAGGGCCTTTGTATGAAATTATTAATAATAAAAACGAATTCAATTTATTTGAGTTATTTATACCTAGTTAAAGCTGGAGTCTAAATTGCAAACAAAGTCCTAAAAGGAATGTTTGCAATAATTATTTTTTTTTACTTCTTAATATGTCATATTATATGACGATAATTTTCGAAATTACAAATTATTTGTTAGTACCGTACATCTTAAATGCAGTGTAAACTCTCGTAATTGGATTTAATAACGCATAAATTTGGATGAAAAGGCTGGAGTGAAACGTTGTTTGTTTTCCTTTTCACATATTCGAAAAGTATTTGAAAGCATTACAAAAATTTACGGCATTTAAAAGTCTTGTATTTAGAAAACGAAACAAAGCTTTTGGTATAATTGACAAGTTTGAATTGGATGTGTAAAATTTAAATATGATTTACATGTTGTTATCGATCGATCATGAAATACTTTTACTAGTTTGCTGAGAATTTTTAGTTTTGTGTAAATAAGCACTCGTAATTTGTTAGTTTTGTTGATTACTATAATAAATATGTAGTTAAACGTATCTTTGCTATTAAAATTTGTAAAATTGAGTAAAAAATGAATTTCTTTATTAGAACTAAATTAAAATTAAGATCAGAAATATCGTATAAATTTTTCATGGTTTGAGAATTATAAAATATAAAAATGATGCAATAACATAAGTGGGACTAAACCAAATCAAGGCAAACTTTAGGGTGCATTTACAGTTTTTTGCTTTTCGTGACCGACGAATGTTAAACAAATTTCTGTGTTTTTTATGCATTATTTGCTTTGCATGTACATAAGATTGAATACGATTCCTTGTTGATCAATTTTGATTATTTTTTTTTTGTGTAACATTTTATGGCAAACGTATTCAATCTTCCCAAACCAAATTAGTTGCGTACTAAACTCACTGATGTCTAGTTAAATAGTTCAAATCCTACTCGAGGTAAACTTTTTATTTATATATTTAATAAAATTAATAATAATTTTTAATTACATAATTAAATGTGATTAGTCAGAGTGGTAACGCACCGAATCATTCCGTTAATGTCTGCCAATGTTAATTAATCTGTTTAAAATTTAAAGTTAGTTCTTATAATATCTAACAATGTTTTGGTAACTTAGAACATATGCTTTTCTATAATTAGCAATTAAAGAGCGAATTGGTCTACAAATCCTTCAGTTCCGAGGTACGAATGACTTTAGCGTATTTATATTGGCAAAATAACAATAATTAATTGTATATTTTAATTAAAACAGTTTAAGGCTGCCTGAGACCAAGCCGAGTTTAGATTTTCACTGTTCTATTTCTAATCGTACGCCGAGGTTATAAAAGCGAAAAGCATAGTGTCTCGCCATCTTATTACAATGGAACGTTACTAAACAATTGCGACTGATCCTGTATTATGAGGTATAATAGGATTTTAATTGCTTAGAAAATTTTGATTTAGTAGATGCTTGCTCAAAGATTAATTTTGAAAAGTAATCTAGCTTAAAGTTGTTACTGAAAAAAACGTTCTGAACCGTCCGTTTCAAATTCTTAATCGTATAAATCCAGTTGAGCTAAAGAGAGCTCGTGTTTATTAAAAACAAAATCAATAATTATCATCCATTATTGGAAAAAACCGTATTTGTAAATAGGAAAACTGTGACTTCTCACGTATCCCAAACCGCCACTCGTCTAAAGTCTCAAATTTTAGGAACACGTTTAACCACCGTTCTTGACTCTGAATATATCGTTCACTGAGGTTTCCTGAAGCACTGGCTTGAGCTAAGAACATGAACAATACACACTGTAAAACCTTTAAAATCGTGTACAAATTCTTAAGTTCTATACGTATACCTCTACACCCATGGCTACAAATTTTAGCTACTTAATAATATTGGGTAATAACAAAAGGCTTGGTGCCTCTTGCTCAGTCGTAGATTAAATTGGGCCAGGTTTTTAAAATTATCGATTTGCCTTATTAACCCAAAAATATTTACATGTGTCTAGATATGTTCTTCCTGAAAATAATTATTAAATACTCGGACACCAACTTGTTTTTAAATATGTAATTAATGGAATCAGAATACCTTTTTCTTAGACACACTGTAGATGACGAAATGGATGCATGCTGTGTCAGCGATTTTAGAAAATTGATGTGTAATATTGTATGCTTTATAATTCCCAAAGATTTGCAAGATTAAAGTGTGTTAGAGTTCCACTTCCCATTAACGCAGGTAATTACCTCAGTCCTGATTAATCGTAATCAGTAATAGTGAAAGTTAAAGTAAAAAATAAATCGTAAACGTGAAAGTAAATATAAAAAAAGTGCCTGAAATGAAATCGTCTCAAACATTGTAATATAATCTTTAAATAGCGCACCATAAAATTTATAGTACTTTCAATAGAGAAATATTAACAAAGCAACATGGATGCTACATCCACCTTTAAAATCTCATCAGCAAGAATCGCTACAGTAGTCTTTGCGCATGAACATTTCTGAAACTCGAATGTGCGAACACCATGCGTACGAGTTTTAATTAAAATAATTGAATGCATGTTTTTATGAAACTAGATATGCAACACACGCTGCACGAAATGCATGTTAAGTTGCCTAAATAAACGTAAATTTTATTACAAACGTAAAAAGTTTGTTTGTAATCACCCAGTAATTCTTACTAATAATTAGAAATTTATGAAAATTTGTTATGTAAATAATAGATAAAGGTTTTTTGTTGGAAATGGGATAGCTAATTGATAAAAGTTGATCAAGCGTACATTGAAAAATGTGATCAAATTGAAGTGTTAAAATAAAGTTAGCTTTGTATTTAGAAAAGGTAACATACCCTACGTAGGTTTGTCATATGTTCAGAGGTAAAGAATTGTTGCTCTTGTTGAGCAGGGAATGTCACAAAGGCAAATTGCACCAACAGTAAGCGCCTCGCAGGGCGTTGTTTCAAAAACCTATGCAAGATATTTAGAGTTGCAGACGTTTAAGAACAGACCTAGGAAAGGTGGTCGCAGAGTAACCACTGATCAACAAGACCAATTCTTAACCCAAATAGCTAGAAGAAAACAAACCTTTTCTCATCCCTCCAGAGGCAACTTCGCAGGCTATAGGTGTTGGTATTTCAGTCGAAACAATACGAAAAGAGACTTCGTGTCAGAAATTTATTCAGCAAGAGGCAGTTAAAAGTTCCGAGTTACCCAGGTAGGCCAAAATTAATCGGCTAAATTGGTGTCTGCACACCAGAACTGGATAATTAAAGATTGGCATAATATCCTTTTTTCCGATCAAACAAGAATTGGTCTGAGATTAGATGACTGTTCGGGTGTTAATAGGTCGTGACAGACAACTACACTGCAAACTAGTTTGCTCATGCTTATATGTTATTATTTACTTATTGTTAGCTTATTACTTAATTGTGGACCGTTCAGGAGTCCTTCTCCTCTTCAGCCCTGGTCATTCCTTGTTGTTGTGTTGCGGTGTTTGATATTATGCAATCATGAGATATGGTTATTTTGGGTTTTAAAAAAAGAAAAAATTATTTAGGTTTTATTGAGTAATGAATGCGTTAATGTGGGTAAAATTGTTCTGAAGAGTTTGGATTCTATGTGTGAATGGTGATGTATTGGCGCGTTGCATAGTAAGGGTATTAGAGTACCTGAAGGGTAACCGGTGTATGCGTCGTAAAATTCGGCGCTCACAGGAAACGATGGAGTGAAGGTGTTTGGGGTTTATATTTGTATATATGGGAGCTCGGAAATCCATAACAGGACGGACATATGTTTTATACGTGTGTAAGAGTGTTTTGGGGTGACAACCACTGATTCTACACCGGAGGGCGCCCAGTCGGTTTGCGCGGTTCCTAATACGGTTGAGGGTTTTTTAACATCCGGGAGCCAGTTGAGGGTTCGTGTGAAAAGAATTCCTAGTAGGTGATTTCATCTTAGAGAGGGAGTCTTTTCTGATTTAGAGTGAGGGACACATTTCTGGAGGCAAGCTTTGGGCACTTGTCTTCGGTGTAATGAGGATGGCGGAAGAGGATTGCTTGGGTCTTGGTAGGATTGACGGCGACTCTCCACCGGTTAGCCCAGTTGGACAAGTTCCGTAGGGTTTTGGATATGATGCGAGAGGCCGTTTCGCTATTCCGATTAACCGCCCAGAAGGCGGTATCATCCGCAAACTGCGCTACGACTACTCCGGGTTGAGTGACTTCGGGTATATCGGATGCGAAGATAGTGTAGAGGATCGGGGCTAAGACAGAACCTTGCGGTACGCCTGCTGTAGCTTCGAAAGGATCTGAGAAGGTTTTCCCTACTTTGACCCGAACTGACCGGTTGGTCAGGTACGAGAGTAGGAGTTTGGAGAAGGAGTCGGGAATGCTTAGGTTTCGGATCTTGTGCAGGATACTGGCGTGCCAGACCCTGTCAAATGCTTGCTTAATGTCCAAAAACACAGCCAGATTGCATGGTTTGTGATTGAATGCTCTGGTGGTCTCAGTAAGCAGCTTCAACAAGGGATCGTGACACGTTCCGTTGGGACGGAAGCCGAATTGGCTGTTACGAAGAAGATCGTTAAATTCGAGGTGGTCCTTGAGTCGCTTGGCTAGAATCTGCTCAAAGCATTTTCCAAGCCAACTCAGGAGGGAAATGGGTCGATAGGAGGGTGAGGTTAGGTCAGCGTGGGGTTTTGGTATCATGACGGTGGAGGCCGATTTCCAGTCCGTCGGAAAATAGGAGAGGGTTAAGCATTTATTATATATGTCGGATAGTAGACGGAGGGCTGGGTCGGGTAGATGCCGGAGGATCTTCCTATTATTATCCCTCTATCCATCCTTCTAAGTGTTCCTGAGAGCTTTAGCACGATAGGCCTAATTTAGCCTGTTCAGGTCCATGATCTGGGGCTGAGTTTTTCCTTTTTTTAAAATATGTGTGGACTTGGTCGGGCGTGATGGGGATATAGAAGGGACTCTCGTTATCGAGTTGGGGTTCAGGAATGTTAATGTTGCGGAACCCTTTAAGGCGACCCTCGAGAAGTGCCTGGACCTGGTTGTCGAACTGGGGATCATCTGGGGATTGGAAAATAGTTTGAAGGTGGTGACCAAAGAAATCGGTCTGAGGAGATTAGGTTGCCCTGAAGGACGGTGAGGTGCGATTTAGGGTTTATTTTTCTTCTGGTCAGTCTATCGAACTGTTGCCAGAAGAGTTTACCATTTCTATAATCTAGTTGGGAGGTGCTTTGGACCAGGAGTCTTTGGCGTGTTTGTTGGCTTCTCGTCTGATTAAAGTGTTAAGGCGATTGTATTCGGTCTTGAGAGCCGGATTCCTTGATCGCAAGAATTGACGGTAAATTCGTCTTTTCTCTTTAATCCAGTTCACAATGTGTTGTGGGGGCGGTTTGCGGAAAATGTTAATGTTTTTAATGCACTCACAAGCACTCACAATCTAAATAGTGAGCTATTGGTTCTGAAACTATGATGTGGTCTACTATTGAGGCACCTAAATGATCAAAGTATGTGGTCTGTTTGTTGACGATTCGCAAGAGCGGCAACTGGAACAGGGCGGAAGTTAGCCTGTTACCGTTACCGTTAGTTGCGGTGTCACCAAATTGGGTATAGCGGGCATTGAAATCACCTAGCGGCATTTGGAAGGCTTGAGGCGTAAATCAAAAGGTCATCGGAGCGGGTGTTGTGGCCAGGCGGGTTGTAGTAGGAAATAATTATTATAGGAGTGGGAAAGTGCACCGTCGCAGCAACGCATTTGAGATGCTGCAGTTGCGCTGTTGGCTATTGTTTGAATAGGTGTGGAAGGTGTTGAAATTAGGGGTGCATCTTGGTGTGAGTTTGGTTTCAGTTATCGAAAGGATATGGATATTATAAGTGTGTAGGAAGTGTTTGATTAAGGGGTGTTTCCGACGCACGCCCCTGGCATTAACGGTCCTTGCTTCAGTTATCGAAAGGATATGGATATTATAAGTGTGTAGGAAGTGTTTGATTAAGGGGTGTTTCCGACGCACGCCCCTGGCATTAACGGTCCTTGCTAGGATATCCATTGGGAAGGAGTTAAGGGTTGGTTTGGCGGATAACAGCGACTTTCATCCGCGTACCGGATACGCAGGTGCTGATCCTCCGTTGGAAGAAGTTGCGGGATAGCGAGTCCAAGGCTCGTATAACCCTATCTCGCTGGTGGGGGAACATCTGGGCCAAGGAGTGGGTAAGGACTTGTAAGAAGTGCTTGATGGAAAGGGATTCGGAGTCGGTAGGTGGTTTAAGGTGGGCCGTGTCTTCGGAGTCGGACTCCTCAGACAGGATAAGGTTGAGGGGTGCCATCGTCGACGGGGAACTGGGAGGTTCCCGCCGTTTCCGGCACTGGAAGGAGTAGATGGGATGGGCTCCCCCGCAGTTGTTACACTTCGGGTTTGTCGAGGATTTACACGCGGTGGATCTGTGACTTTCGCCAAAGTTAGGACAGCGGATGGACCGGTTAGGACAGTTAGGACAGCGGATGGACCGGGTAGGACTCTCCTCAGCTGTATGTTCCACCTGCGTCCAGCAATACTTGGGGAGCGGTTGCGGGATTAAGGAGGGTTCGCACCGGTACTGTCGCCCGAACATGACGACGCTGTGCGAGGAGAAACTCAAGGATGGTTTGAGAAGAGGTTATGACACGGACTAGGGAAGTTGGTGTGTTTGTGGCCTTTGAGGTGATGCGAACGGCCTTCTTCACTTACGGAAGATCGATCGCATCGAGGATCTTTTGGGATAGGATGTCCTTATCTACGTGACGAATCACGCAGGAAAAGGAGGGAGCTCTAGGTGTGGTGTTAGGTACGCGAGGACCGGAGAGTTGGGTGAGGGTAACGGTTGGGTCGCCGAAGTGGTGTCGCAGCCTAAGCTGCGTACCATCCGGAAAGGGAGAGGAGGTCTCTAAGAGACAGATTTGGTTGGGGTTTAACGTTAAGTTCAACCAGGAAGGTTGAGGATTTCAAGAAATTAAAAAAGGGATTTTTGGGTTTTAATGGATTTGGGGATATTTCGGATGCAATATCTCGAGGATTGAGAGCGTGCGGGTATAGGATTGGGGGAAGCGGATATAGGAATCAAGGCAGGGGAAGGTGTAGGTAAGAGCGGTGTAGGTAAGAGAGCGGGTTTGTGTGTGTGAGCGGGTTTGGGTGATTTTGTGGAAGAGGTAGAACGTGTGGAAATGTAGGAATGCGTGGATGTGGTGGATATGGAAGAGGCGTTTGAATGGGAACGTGTGCGTGAGGATGGTGGCGGTGAGGTGAGTGTGTGTGCATAGGTGTAAGGAGTTTCGAATGTGGTTGGTAGTGTGGGTAGACGGGCGGCGTCGGGAGTTGGGGATACAACCTTCAGGGTAGCTCGGTGGCGACCTTGCTTAACCATCACGGTTGTTGTTAGTTTGGGTGGTAGAAGAAATAAAAAGAAATAAAGGTATTTAAGAGGAAGCCGGGTCTCCGCCGAGGTACAGTCTCACACCCCGAGGAATAAAGACTTTGAAATCAGAGACCCAAATAGAAAAGGAGGAAAGCAATTGTTAAATTAAAACGAAACAAGATTAATTAAAAAATATTGCTTTATTAAAGTACTTATAGGCTATTATCCGACGTCGATCCTGTCCTGTTGTTGGCGGTGTCCTGGATTGGATATTCTCTTCGGTGTCCTGGATGCTTCGTCGCGTTGTTCTCGATAGATTCCGGCGGCTCCTGTTTGCTGCTAGGATGTAAGTCCTCTTCTGATGACCGCTTCTTTGTATTATCTGTATGCAAGCAGTGACAGATCTAACTCCGAAGCGGCGAAGATCACGATGCCGGAAACGATGAGCGAAAAACGCTAAGTTCTCTCATCGTTTCCGGCATCGTGATCTTCAATCTGCAAACTCCCAAATCTGATTCAATATATAAGGAACGAACTATAATGTGTGGGGCAGAGAGTACTATGAAAGGCGAAAAACCCTTTGCTTCCCTTACGACAAAGTTTAACAGGCCGTCGATATGTCGATTTGGTGTTAGAACCTATAGTGAGGATGTGAAGTAGTGTAATGGGAAATACTTCCATTTTTATGCATGATAAGACTCCTCTATATAGCAACAGGGTCGCCACAGATTTCCTGAAAACAGAAGATGTGACTGTTCTGAGGTAGAGTGCCTGTTCACTTGACCTCAATCCCTGTGAAGGTGTATGGGACTTCATTAAAAGAAGGATTAGAACTCGAAGAGACAATACTGGAAATGGGCACCAGCTCATTCAAATCGCTCAAGGGGATGGGGAAACCTACTCCAAAAGCAAGTTAATAATTTGATTAGAAGCGTGTCCCGTCGAATTGAAGACTGTATTAGGGCTAGACGTGGTCACTTCTTAATTTTTTTTCATTTGTGAATTTTTTTTCTTTGTTATTGATTAAACTAATTTAGTATAAAGTATCTTTCATTTTCAATGTACAAAATATTAGTAGCACTTAATAAACTGTCACGTGTCCATGATTTGTTAAATATTGGCCGATAATTTTTAAAATTACAAAATATTTTTTAGTAACGGACGTCTGAAATGCCGTCTAAACTCTTTTTATTTGAAAGCCTTACATAATTTAGGTAGGAACCGATATTATAAAGCTTGGATTTGATTGACCAGTTTGAAATGATAAATGTAAAACTTGAGAGGTGATTTATATGTCGATATTGATTATCGTGAAATTCTTTTATTAGTTGTTGAGAATTATTATGTCATGTAAATAGTAAAGATGTAATTTAACTAACGCATCTTATACTTTTAGAATTTGTAAAATTAAGTAGAAATAGTTTTTTGAAGAACTGAATTAAAGTATTTCCAGAGATTTAAATTTAAACAACGTAGTTGTTCTATAAATTGTAAGAAGATGATGTAATCGTTGAGAATTTGGCATTGTAAAGACGGGAATGTGTAGTTTAGCATCTTAAGCCTAATACATTAGTATTAGTGGCAAAAGTAATAATTTATGTGGGCTACCATGTGTTACAAAGTAAAAACAAACTGCATGAGATCACGGCGACAAATTGCAGTAATTGCTGTCGATCCAGTTTTCTAAAAAGGGCGAATTTTTACGAATAGTTACGGAAGCCTTTCGCGCATCAAAAATTTAAATTATTCTCGTATAGGATAGGTTATTTAAAAATTAAGTAATGGAGGGAATGTTAAAATCCAACAGGGCTGATAATGATTAATTTTAGTCAAAGAGAGTTAGTTCACACCTTTTTGCGTATACACGCTATCGGGCGACGTCAGGGCAATTTGGTGAAAGAAGTTCCCGAGCTCCTGGTGATAGAACCTTCGTTGGATCCCCGATAAGTCCTTAGTGGGATCTTTGAACTGTTCACTCATCACGAGTAATAAATAGACTATCGTGTATATCTTATGTAGTTATTCCATGGGAATGTAATGTGTTGTAACTATTCATAACCCACTGGAGAAGTTATCGCTTTTATTTGCGGAATAAACAACGTTCTGTCTAAGTGCCAGGCATTATAAGTTTACAACTCACCGATAATGAAATAACTTGCAGTGAATAAATAAAATTTTCGTATAAGGTTAACCACATACAATAATAATTAAGCAGTTCTGAACGCAACGCACCTTATTATTTGCAAATAAAGTGTAAATGTATACACTATAATATATCGTACAACCAAGTTGAATAATAAGCGATCGCACCTTAGCTTTTTATCTCCACGGCCCGACACCTTTCACGAGAGAATTGTGAGCGTAGCCACCACAGTTAATACCTTATTCTCGTCATCATTGAAGTCAACCTCACGGTTTCCACTAGGTGTTTCGTATTACATATGGGGAAGTGAACCTGAATTAAAGGTAAACCTTATAGGTGTATTTACTGTTTATCTGTTTTTTATGACCGACGAACGATAATAAAATATCTATGTATTTGCTTTTTTTTTCCTTTATGTATATATTATGTGTTTATTATCTACTTAAGTTTGAATACGATTCTGGTGGGCCAATTGTTAATTATTTGGAGGTAATTTTGTTTATGGCAATCGTATTGAATCTTCCTAATTTACCACAATGTTTTGGGTGTTTTATATGCAAATACGTTACATTGACAGAATTTATGTGAAGAATTTGATAGACAAAGTTTATGTGAATTATCAATATATATATATATATATATATATATATATATATATATATATATATATATATATATATATATATATATATATATATATATATATATATATATATATATATATATATATATATATATATTACTGTTTTTAAAATTTGTGTAAATGTTTCAACGTTGAATTTTAATTATACATTTCTAGGTTACATACTGTTTTTTAAGACGAATCCAGTTGTAAACCCGTCTGTTATACAACACCTATCGAATTTATTATTTTTGTGTTTGAATATTTTTAAGAGGTACTAGAGTTAACGTAAATAATTTTGGTGTTTATTTGAGAAAGCAAGGTAGCTATGCTCGATAACGAATGAAATAATTAATTCTTCCAACGTAGTATTCAGAGTTTGTTGCAGTAAGACATTCCTTTTTTTATGTAATAGCCTTTTCTGTAAAGAATTAAAACCCAAAGATTTTAGTGGAACCCGATAGTTTATTGATTAAAATTATGGAAGCGAATAGTGACGATCTCCTAAATTTGACGTATTTAATCTCATGAGGTAGCGACTTTTGTTATTGATTATATTGATCTGTTTAACGTGATAGTTGACAGAATTTTGAAGGACGGTTGTAGTGTTCATGTTTAATGATTTTATTTTAAGGCAAATGATGTTGGGGTTTGCTTGTTGATCAGTAATTGAATTTAATTTGGTAGTAACTAAATAAAATATTTGAAGTTGCTTACTTTTGGTTTGAGTACATTTAATAGCGATCGGTTTAATATTTTTTCAATCTGGTTGTAGATCAGAGTAAAGTGAATTCAGTAATTTGGTTTTTGAGATATAAGTATCATTCAAATTCAAACGGATTAAGTAAAGTAACGTACTGACAGCAGTGATTTAGTTTGGGTAACAATTCTTTCATTAGTGCGGCACGCGATTAGTTTACAAAGCGTACGAGAATATTTGCAGCCTTTCAGGTACTGCACAGATCTGCTGGTCCAGGTTCACCTGTCTTTGATTACGTGCAGGTAAGCGAGTTATTGGTGTGTTTATGCAAGCTGTGAACTTGCGTAATTAGGCAAAGCAACCCCTATTTCGACTTTCCAAACACCCCTGCGTCCCATTCCGGTTTTTTATGATAATTCCATCCCCTATTTTGACCTATGTATGGTATACTATTCTACGGTGTGGAAAATTAATTACCCACACCCGACCGCTGGCTAGTCGTGCAAAAGCCAAGTTTATCTGTTATCCCGTTCTATTACACGTTTATACCGTAACAAAACCAGAAATTCTTGGCGATTCCGTATAAGTTTGGGTGTGGGTATGTATGTATGAGGTTTTACTGCAGAGCTTACTTGCAATCGGCTGTTACCATTACATAAGGAAGAACCAGAAGCTCAATTATAGGAAAGCGTCACTGAATGTTAAGTAAAAAATATAGGGTAAACACTGCAATACCAAAAACCTGGACATTGCACACAAACGTTTTCCAGTTCTCAAAAGCATCACCTTCGTCGAGTAAAAAACGTACTAATTAAGTTTGTTTCAAATGCTCTCCATCTTCACTTTTTTTCATTTAAATTTAGGAAAGCGCCTATATTAAGCGTTGTAAAACAATCGTTTCATCTTTAGATAATTACAAAGATTAATTTATCTTATTTTTTCACCCGTTTGTTGTAAACTTTGTGTAAATATTCAGGATTCATTAGATATTTTCTGTTTAATATATAACTTTGTATTTTATTGAAATGAATAATTATTTAACTCACCGTTATATACCATTATCACCTTATTTCTAAAATTAATCTAATCACTTATACGTACTTAAATAAGTTATCGAAAAAACTCTAAACACCAAAGTACGATATTTCCCTGGCTATCTGACGGTGACCTTGGATTTGACCTTGACCATGATCTTCAAGTTCATTTGAAAGTCAAGTTAATTTTTTTCAATAGAATTAACCCCGGAAATGAAACGACAAATTTTACGTTCGGATATAACGCTCATAAGGCTAAAAGTGGTTAACCATTGTCCCTCGTGATTATCCCTTACAAGTAAAGTGATTAGTTTTAAGAGATTTTGTAAGACGCAAACGCCGTGCAGAACTCGAAATTGTGTTATTTTTCTATTGTACAACTTTTGTAATTAAAGTTTTTTCTAGGGTTTGTATTTTTTAAAGATGCCAGGGAAATACCCTTCAATTTTTGCACAAACATTTTTCTCTGTACTCGCGTTACATAACTTATTCTGCCGTTCTTCAGATGACCTTCATTTTGACTTTCAGATGACCTTCATATCCGAACTCAAAATTTTGCGGATTATTTCATTTCAAGGGTTAAACGTAGGTGGTCCCATTCAAAAAAATTTACTCGGTCTTCAAATGATCATGGTCAAGGTCAAATCCAAAGTCACCGTCAGATAGACAGTGAAATTTTCTATAACCTTTGTATTTAAAATTTTCGTCTAGGATTCGCATTTTTCAAGTTATCCTGCTGTTGTGTAACTTTTGTGCCACCAGAACTTTAGCTCCTTTTAGCTAGGTTGAAAATCTAAAATAGTGAAAACCAAGTTAGTTAGAAGACCATTATATCTAAGTTGCATAAAAACTTGTCAATAGTAATTTTGTTATTTTTGAAAATATAAAATAATGTCTATTTTCATTACAATGACTTCTTTTTTTACACCACCTGGTTATTCTGCCCACTTGGTCCTTCGATCTGAATTTAATTAAAGTGAAGACTACCAGTCATGGAGCAATATTATTTACAACTCTATTTAGGAGTCGTGGAAAATATTTGGGTAATTAAGGCCAAGCAGTGAAGTGATCGATTATTATCCAAATCAATATTTTATGTTATATTTTCACCAATTTAATCAGGTGGTATTTAAAGTTTTCATATAGTCAAGGTTAGTACATTTATTATCTATTATCATTGCTAGCTTTAAAGCTTACGCTAGTGCATTATTATTAACTAAATAATTGTTATTACACTAAATTGAGTATTTAGGCTTCCCAGAGAAAAAGAGTTACTTAAAAAAGGAGGCACTTTTGAAAGTCGTTCAACTACATTTTGCAACTATTTAAACACATTGGATTTTTTTCATTGAGCCCATCTTATTATTGATTTTTACGTACTGAACTTGAATTAAAATTTAATAAATGTCTTCCCAGAGCATGTTAAATTGCTACTGTACACCACAAGTTGAAGTCGGTAATGATAAAAGTGGCAATACAGTTTCATTATCAAAGGTCATCCTTCGAAGGTTCAACTGCTGTTGTGGTAGTCAATTGCCAATAATTAAGCTGTGTCTTAGAAACTCTTACGCGACAGATACGATAATAGGCGCTTGTTAGTTCTAAACGAAGTTTCAGCATTGTTTAACGTAGAACCTGTCCCTAAGGAGTCTTCAGTCTTCTTAAAACGTGTTATAGATCAAATTAATAACATTTAACAGCACATTACGACACACTCCTTGCTTATAACATTACTAATCATTTAGAGTCCAAGATGTATCGTAAGTGGGGGAAATGCAATGTTCTCTAGATGAACAACAACGAACTTTATTTGATACGTTTTTAAGTTTGTTTACAATCATAATATTCATTGCTTCAATTGCCTTATCATTAGCAATTATATTATTTATAGATACATTTATATCTGTGTTAAAGCGTTAAACTAACTTCACGTTTTTGATTTATTTCGATTATTGAGGTAACATTTAACAATTTGCCTGCACTTCATCTGTAGATTTGAAGTGAACGTCGACTTAAAACTAATAATACGCAATATAGCATTGGCGATTGGTAGTAAAGGACACAGGGGCACGTTCCCACGCAACCACCAAGATAAACATAGAAAGAAATGCGCATGTAAGTCAGTGCATTATTTTATTTCATTATTTTTACGTTTTTTTATAACGATGGTATCAAAGTTTCCTTCCGCACAGCAGGCTCGTACGCAATGCTAACGCTCAAAACTATGTTCGGGGAATGATCTGAACTGTACCTATTTCGAGTCTAATTCGGATGACTACGGTTATTCTTACCATACGCGCTTATATAGGTGATTTGGGGCATCGAGCGATATGTCTCCAATAAACCAAGATCTGTAGATCTAGATAGTGTACAGTTAGGTCCGGCTATGTCTGTTTTTTCGCCATTTTTGTCCCGTTTTTCTTAAGCCTCTTATTAGACTTGTGTGAACAGGTATAGATTACTAGATACATGTGCTAGAAGTCTCAGTTAAATGAAGTTATAAATATTTCTACACTTGTGTGTTCACTGAGTATAAACTAAAGGGTAACATTAATACGGAAAACTAACATTGAAAAGCTTCTCTTGAAACATCTATTCACGTTTAATCTATTTGCATGATATTTTGTAGGTTATGTATCTTATTTATTATCATTGAGAAACAGTTCGTACATTTCCGCAATTCTAAGCTGTGTTGCCATAACTTTTTTGTATTCCCTAATTTGTACATTTGACAAAATTGCACGAAAACATGGAACATGTGTTCCAAGTTTTTAGAATGTTTTAAGTTTGCAGAAATGTTTTTTTAAGATCCAAATATAGTATTTCTTTACAGAAAAATGCCGACACCATAAAAAATCCTGCAGGAAGAACGTATGCCAAATATTCTTCGGAAAGTCTAGCGGCAGCAGTAGAAGAAATAAAAAGTAAAACTATTTCTATGCGACAGGCCTCCAAAAAATACAAGGTACCATTGGCTACGTTATCTCGAAAAGTAGCCAATAAAAATATGAAAGCTATTGGTCGCCCGACAGTCCAAACAACATATGAGGAGGATTTGATTTTAAAAGGATTATTTGTGGCTGCTAAATGAGGTTTTTTTCTTACGATCCAAGATTTACAATGTGTAATATATTCTTATCTTGAGGAATGTGGTAGAAGAGAGAGTCGCTTTAAACAAGACAGACTTTGGAAGGACTGGGAGTACCATTTTCACGAGAGACATCCAGAATTATCAAATCGTTTTTGAGAAAACATCAAAAGAAATCGAGCCCGAGTGTCTTCTGAAATGACTACAGAATATTTTCAAAATTTAAAAAATGAACTTGAAAGTATTGGGCCAGACTCCATTATAAACTATGTTGAAAGCAACTTAACCGATGATACTGACCGTTCTAAAGTGTTGGTAAAAAAGAGTCGAAACATGCAGAACGGTGTTTAGACACGTCGAAAATGAGTACTTATTTTGTTATAGCTTGTACTGCTAAGGACAAATTATTACCTCCGTACGTTATATATAAAGCTGAACATTTATACGACACTTGGAGAGAATGTGGGCCTAAGAACGCACGATACAATCGAAACAAATCAGGCTGGTTGAATACAAAAGTGACTGGTTTACTATAATACATTTGATTTTATACCGTAACGAAACAAAGCTTTTCCAATTTTTTTGTATGAACATGAGTAAGTAATGTACGTAAATAGTGTTACGCCCCAGTTGCCCAAAACGCAAAATAACCCCAAGTTGCTCACAAGAGCATGCCAGTTTTCGGTCTGTGCACTTAAGCCCGCTACCAGGGATCGGGCACTGCTTGCAACTCGAAATGACAGTAATGAGATTTCATATTATGGAAAAAAACAATCTCGCAAATTCAGAACACCAACACAAATAAAAGATGGTCAATTCTCAAAAAGCATATTCGAGGATTGACCATCTCTGAAAAAGCATATTCGAGGATTGACCATGTCTCAATATTCGAAATAGTACATTATTATTAAACAAAATGCAGTTTTTATTCTTCGGGATGACTATACATAGGAAATAAAACATTGTCAATCTTCAAAAAGCATATACGAGAATTGGTCATGTCCCAAAATGATTATTCGAAGATAGACCATGTCTCAAAAAGCATATTCGGGTATTGACTGACTATGTCTTAAAATAGTAAATTATTAATCAAAATGCACTACTTGTTCCTCTGGCTGATTATTCATAAGAAATAAAACATGGTCAATCCTAAAAAAAGCAAATAAATGCATTCAAAATTCATAGGAAATAAAAGATGGGCAATCCTCAAAATGCATGTACAAGCACTGACCATGTCTCAAAATGCATATTCGAGGATTGACCATGTCTCAATATTCAAAATATTACATTATTAAACAAAATGCACTAATTGTCCTTCTGGATGGTTATTTATAAGAAATAAAGGGTGGCCAATCTTCAAAAAGCATATTCGAGGATTGACCATGCCTTATAATGAATACAAAGGTATTTTAGTTGTTTTTTTTTGAAGGGTGATCGAACAAATTCAATTTATGGTCAATCATGGATAAACGATAGTTAATCAGATACAGTAATAGAAATTGGCGATTTTCGATTTCGGGGGGCGTGTGAAGTTGGCCCCCTCCAATCTTATTATTGCAATAACTTTTTAACAGAGGGCCACTAATTAATTACGAAATATGCAACTTGGGGGCCAATTTCACACAGCTAACAAAATTTAAATGTGGGCCTGAGAACGCACGATACAATCGAACCAAATCAGGCTAGCTGGATACAAAAGTGACTGGTTTACGACTGTAATACTCCCATATTTCAAAACGTTAGGACCATGGCCCAAAGCTATGATTGGTGACAACCTTTTCAGCCATCTTGCTCCAAATGTTATCAAGAAATGTCAAGAACACAACATTAAATTCATCCTTTTGCCTGCTCACGCAACACACCTTTGTCAGTCTTTGAATGTATCTTTCTTTCGGCCGTTAAAAGCTGCATGGAGGAAAACATTACTAAAGTGGAAATTATCGCACCAAGGAACCATTCCAAAGGCTCAATTTTCAGCTCTCTTAAAAGAGACCCTTGATGGTATGGAACATAATCAAGAAGAAATAATAAAATCAGGATTCCGTGCATGCGAAATTAATCCTTTGGATAAGCAGCGGGTTTTAAAGAGGATTCCTGACCAGAATACAACAGCAGATGAATCCGCTCTAGCTACTGCTTTAACAAAACAACTTACAACTATTCGATACGGAAATGAAGCTCAATATCAGCAAAACAAGAAAAAGACAAGACTAGCAGTAGAAGCCGGAAAAAGTGTTTCCGATCCAACTCAAGAAGCAAACTCGAAAACACTTCTGAATGACTCCCAATCTTCTGCTAGTTCTGTTTCTGAAGCAGAAATATCTTTACATGAGTCAGATTCTTCAGTTGATCCAGAAACCATTTTTTTTAAAGAAACTAGTGATAATAAGAGCATTGAAAATGACGATGAAAATGGTAATGGCACACAAAGTCCAAGTCAAGAACAAGATGTTACAGCGGAGGTTGGTGGGTTTTTACTTGTAGCATTTCCAATAGAAAGCAAGCCTCATAAACAAAAGAAGTATGTTGGTGAAGTGACAGAAGTAATTGAAGACGGATTAAGTTTTAAAAATCTGATTTTGTAAGGATTAGTTTTTTATTTAAAGAAAGCGTACAATTTATGTCTTTTTTTCTTACTTGTGTTTAAAAAAAAATATTATTCGTTAATAAATATGTATTTTTATATCTTCGTTTTTTATCTACTAATTTTTTGCATTTTCTTTGTTCCAAGTTGCCCATCAAAATTATAGTTGTGAATATACATTAAAAATACATACTCCTTCCAAGTTTTCGAAGTAGAAGGAAACTTGGAATACTCCGTATTTTTTTTTAATCTTTCTAAATTTTTAAATATGTTTTTCTTATAACTAAAACTAGTTTTACAAACCTCTATAGAGATCATGAATAACTTAAATAATTTGAAATGTTTTACAGTTTTCCGTAACTAACCATTAAACATATAAAGTGTTTCAAGTATCCCCATTCTACGTTATCCTATTCGACGAGCCAAATGGATTCCCTCCTCTCCTCTCCTCTCCCTCCCTCCTCCCTCTCCTCTCCCTCTCCTCCTCTCCCTCCTCCCTCTCCCTCTCCCTCCCTCTCCCTCTCCCTCCCTCTCCCTCCCCTCCTCCCTCTCCTCTCCTCTCCTCTCCCTCTCCCTCTCCTCTCCTCTCCCTCTCCCTCTCCCTCTCCCTCTCCCTCTCCCTCTCCTCTCCTCTCCTCTCCCTCCTCCCTCTCCTCTCCCTCTCTCCCTCTCTCCTCTCCCTCTCCCTCTCCTCTCCTCTCCTCTCCCTCTCCTCTCCTCTCCCTCTCCCTCTCCTCTCCCTCCTCTCCTCTCCTCTCCCTCTCCTCTCCCTCTCCCTCCTCTCCTCTCCCTCTCCTCCTCTCCTCTCCCTCTCCCTCTCCTCTCCTCTCCCTCCCTCTCCTCTCCCTCTCCCTCTCCCTCCCTCTCCCTCCCCTCTCCTCTCCCTCCTCCCTCTCCCTCTCCTCTCCCTCCTCCCTCTCCCTCTCCCTCCCTCCCCTCTCCTCTCCTCTCCCTCTCCCTCCTCTCTCCTCTCCCTCTCCCTCTCCCTCTCCTCCCTCCTCTCCTCTCCCTCTCCCTCTCCTCTCCTCTCTCCTCTCCCTCTCCCTCTCCCTCTCCCTCCTCTCCCTCTCCCTCCTCTCCTCTCCCTCTCCCTCTCCCTCTCCCTTCCCTCTCCTCTCCTCTCCTCTCCTCTCCCTCTCCTCTTCCCTCTCCTATCCCTCTCCCTCTCCATACCTTTAATCTCTTCGCGCATTATTGCAATCCATATGGTTTCGTTTCCACGCTAGCTTAGCTTATTGGATTTTCTGCTAGTGCGGTGTATGTGGCTTCTTTGAGTTTCCGATAAGTTGTGTTCTCATCTTTTGTCACTGTGTATGTTATCCCATTGGATGCTGTGGTCTTCGTTCCAGACAAGTTCGACGATTCTTGATTTTCCTGTTTCGCTCTTGTGGACATTATTGTTATGTTCCTGCGTTCTCACTTTGAGTGGTCTACTGCTCTATACTATGTAAGCTCTGCCGCACTCGCATGGTAGGTTGTATACGCAATTCTTGGAATTCTGATCTTCAATATATGGTTTGGTTTTGGTTAGTATTCCCCTGAGCGTTCTGGTCGAATTAAAGGCAGTGCGTATCTTGTATTTGCTGACTATCCTTCGTATTTTGATTGAAGTACCTCATTTATATATATATATATATATATATATATATATATATATATATATAGGTATTATCGCTGTATATTTAGGTTCTTCTTTTTCGGTTACCCATTCCTTGTTTAGGCTAGGTGTTAGATCGGGGTAGCGAATTTCTTTGAATGATATTTTCTTTTCCTTTGTTCAGGTCCTCTTGTTTTGGGCATATTGTTTTTGCTCTATCGTACAAGCATTTTGCCACGCCTAACTTCGCGATTTTGTAGTGATTGAAGTTGTAATGTGGGTATCTCCCCGTGTGGGTAGGTTCCCTGTATACATCTGTCGTAAAAGTGTTGTTATTCCTGTGTACAACTACATCCAGGAATTGCAGTTTTTGTTCCGACTCCAATTCAATTGTGAATTTTATGGAGGGTGCGCGGCTGTTTAGATATTCTAGGAATTTCTTGCTTATGAATCTTTGGCAGGCCGTACAGATGCGGAAGTTTGCTGTAGTGTGGGGTAAGTCTAGTTCTCTGGTAATTGGAGAACTCCCCCTTATGTTTTGCCAGCGTCAGGTATATCCGTCTCTCGATTGATGGTGTGGGGTCCTTTGTTATTTGTTTGTACTCGCTCCCGTTTAGTAGTTCTTGGATCTTACGATTGTAAGTGTCCATATCCATTACCACAGTCGCGTTTCCTTTGTCTGCCGGGAGAATTTTGATCGTTGGGTCATTCTTAAGGGAAATGGCCGCTCTCCTTTCTAAGATAGAGAGGTTAGGTTTAGTTTGCCTAGATGAATCTAGAATTGATGTAATGCTTCGGCTTTTTCAGGATCTAATTTCATAGCTGTTTCCTCGTACATATAGACAAAATTTGTATCGATTGGGGCTTGAATCTCGATGGCGCAGATGGTTAGCGCGGTACTCTAGCAAAGTACAGGTCGTTGGTTTGAATCCTACTCAAGGCAAACTTTTTATTTATGTATTTAATAAAATTAATAATAATTTTTAATTACATATTTACCTTAGAACTTATTCGTTCATAACAAAACTTATAATAATTTAACTGTTGTTTAAATTTTGTTAAACTTTCGTTTGATGGGACCTTAGGTAAAAGGAAGCTTCTAACTTTTACTTCCTTATATGTACGTCAACATATGCATAGATATTGTTTAACCTTGCGCTTTTGCGTTTTAACTCTAGCATGGGACTGCGTTAAATACATTATTTGTGCATGTTAGTAGAAGCATTTGTATAAGTACTTATGAGTATCTGTTAGTTATTCATATACGATGTTAAAAGTTGATAATAGTTCAAGGCCTGAAGATGACAATTTTTATCGGAACTAGTCACCAATTTACTAATCTTTTCAAATTATATACATTGTGGGAAGGTTTTGTGTTTCTAAGTGTACCTTTGATTACCACAACCCCATTTCGAGTTTTAAACATGGAGTCTAATTTAAAAAACCCTACCAAGTGTTTATTAATAATCGTATAAAAGGATGTAGAAGTACGAATTTGTTGGTTAACATTTGCATAAAGATAATTACGAAGATATTGGTTTTCGAAATCAACGAAGGTCTAAAAGAAATTATTGAAAGTACTCAACCGTTATCTTCTATAACCCTGAGCTAATCAAACTGCAGAGAAGCGAATTATTTTGTTTTGCATTGCAAGGTTAAACAACGCCCATTTACAAGCTCTCGCTTTTAGTAGTTAAATACGAGGTTTTTATAGCATAAAGATTAGGGATAGTGACAATAACATAAGACTATGATTCAAAGAAGTGGTGAATAATAGTAGTTTGCGAAAAGACGATTAATGCAGACAAAAAGACGATTATAGAGGTAAAAAAACTACAATAGCAGAGATTTATTCACACAATTTGCAATTTTTCTTTTATTTCTATACAATAATACAATACTTAGATATCGTGGCGACCTTTGGCCCGTATATTTATATTTACATTCATATAAAATTACCTTTGTAATAGTTAAATTTATCCATATAATTGGAAGTACATTAAATTACTGAATTTAGGACGAGTACAAATACGGAAAAAAGGTAGATACAGTGAAGAGAAGAAAGGAATAAATAAAAGGGAAAGGGAAGAAGAGGAAGCGGAACGGTAAAGAGTATTTGGACAAGGGAAGAAGATAATAAAATATCCAGCCGTAAAAAGGGCAGAGGAGGAAGAAAGAGGTAACAGCGCAACAGTCGAAAGTGAAAAGAGCAAGGAAGAGAACGAAATGGAGGAACTAAAGGAGCTAATCCGTGAGATTAGGAAGCTGATGGAAAAAAATATGAAGGGGCTAAGGAACGACATCAAAGAAATGAAAGAGCAAATGGAAGAAAGGGAAAAGGAATGGAAGGTGGAAAAACAAGAATTGATAGAGAGATTAGAAAAATTAGAAAGAAAAGTGGACGATGGGGAGATAAGAAAAAGGAAGGATAACATCGTTATAAAGGGGTGGAGATGTCAGGAGTCACAGAAAGAACTGCAAGGGATGGTGGAAGAGAAACTAAATGTAAGAGCAGAAGTTAGAAAAGTGTTGGTGATAAACAAGGAGAAGGAAGATGAGATCGTGGAAATGGAGAGATGAGAGAAGAAACAGCAGATTATGACAGAGAAGAGAAAAGTGAGGGGTACAGGAATTTGTAATGAGCCAGAAATTGAGTAAGATAAATTAATTATTATTTGTATAAAAATTATAAGATAATGTTTTAATAATAATTCATTTTATTCCAGTTCCAAATAAATGTAAAAATCAGCACTTTTGCGTGCGCACCGGTACCCCACTTTCACGATGTGCAGAAACGTTGCGACATTTCCCACCAAAAACCCCACTCATTCGCAAGGTTTATAAGCGAAAACTTTAACATTTCCTTTGGATTGTGTTGTAGAACGCTTCTCTACAACACTCTCTCTCCTGCCTGCCTGTTTGTAATAATTTATTATTACACCTGAAAATTGTGTCTGTAGAACGCTTCTCTACAGATACTCTCCTGCCTGCCTGTTTTGTAATAATTTATTACACATAGACTTATATTTGTAGAACGCTTCTCTACAAATATACTCTCCTGCCTGCCTGTTTGTAATAATTTATTTATTACACCTGAAATTCTCTATTCGAGAACATAACCGCCTGAACAGCTCTTAAAGCAATTTCAATTAAATTTTAAATAGAATTCAAATACTCCGAAGTATAACCGATTTTTATGAAAATAGTTGTAATACCTAGAAATTCCTATTAACCAACCATCCTTACGAAAGTAATTGACATCAAAGAGGTTTTGCGTATTGTACTGATCCCAGGTAGATTGACTGGTTTAGCACTGGCGATCACCCGGATTATTACAGGGTTTCTTCTAGTAAATGAGGCTTTTAAGCAACGTCTGGTTTCCCACAACACGCGCTATAACCTCAGAAACGGCAATTACCAATTCCATCCTGAACCCCCTGTATAAAATTCTATATATTCACAGTGTCCGTTATAACTTTGAATAAATAGGATCTCTAAGATTCGTTAATTTAGACTATTGAGCCCGCTGGCTTGGCTATTAACGAGTCCTAAACAAATCCCATCCTGAACCCCCCTGTATAATAGTTCTATATATTCACAGTGTCCGTTATAACTTTGAATAAATAGGATCTCTAAGATTCGTCAATTTAGACTATTGAGCCCATTGGCTTGGCTATTAACGCAATTATAAATAAACAACCAATATATCCTGAACCTCCTGTATATAATTCTATATATTCAAAGCGTCCGTTACAGCTTTGAATAAATAGAATCCCTAGAATTTGTTGATTTAGCTCGAGCTCCCTGCTTGGCTATCAACACTTATAATTTACTCCCCCTGTATATCACAAAAATACACCTGAATATTAGACCCAAATTGTTACCGAAAACCACCTGAATTGTGTAAAATATTACATTTATACAGCTAAAAGTAAATTTTACGTTTTACTTCAAGTAAAAGAATTTCTATTTCACAATAAGAAATCCATTACATTAATTAGAATAAGGCAATTTATTCTGCTTTAACAATTAAAAACTTTAAGATAAATATACTTAAGGAAAATAAAAAGGGAAAACCCAATTTCGCAAATACGTATTCACATTTGATTAGTGTAAAGAATCATCCTCTTTATACCAATAAAACGAAGGTCGCGTTACCTTTTAAAGTAGTGAATGAACTCTTATCAATATTTTCAACAACACATGGTTGAAAATATTCATGCATCACCGAAACATTACAAATCGTAAATTACGACTTCCAAACGTTGAATAACCCCTTGTAGATATTTTTATTGTATATAGTATTTATAGTTACTTAGAATTTCCTTAGACATTGTGTACAAACCCCAAAATTAAATACATAACACACAACCGTTGCCTAACACAAATTTGTATTAACACAAATCGTGTAAATACCAAAACCCGTGTAGGTCCTGCTATTCCTTTAACCTGTTCCGTATTGCAAAACGTTACTTAAGAAGTATAAGTAATAAAGAGCCAGTCCCTGATAGAAATTTGAATTACGCTTAACCTCACTTCAAAAACATTTTCTTAAACACCAAATAAAATAAATCAGAATAAACTTACCTGGCAAAAACACAGTAATCCTCCTTGAAATTGTACACACACCCTTGTATTATCTTCACCTGAACACGTTATAATTTGTTTAGAAATAAACAAAATCCACCATTTATTTAGTTGTTTTAAATACTGTATATAACGCGGTTGATTTACAGAGAGTTTACCCACCGACCATCGACACACAGGCGACCTCTGGGCCGAAAGTACACAACCCAGAATTACCACCTACAGCATCAAGGAAGCCAGGATCACGCTGGTGTACAGTGGGCTGCCACAGACCAGGCGCAATTAAAAAACCGAATTTTTAAGTTACATTATTTTTTCACTATTATTTACTTTAAGGACTTTAATTTTATTTTACCAGAATACTTTTTATTTTTATTATTTTCCTGTATTATTATAATTAAGATTTTGTTTACATATATGTATTAAATCTGGGTACGGCATTGTTTAATAGTTATATGAGTATAAAAGAAAAATCCACCCCTACCTCCCTGATCTAGCCGAGGTAAACACAAAATAATTAGTAAGCTATCCTTTAAAGAAACCTGCTCTCATCCAGAAAAGGGTCCTTACAAATTTACATAGACCACGACCCGACAAGGGAAGGAGCGTACAAAAAAAATAAGGAACAGGGCGGCGAAAAGAAGAGCGGAGGGAAGAAAAGTATGGGTATGATATAGAAAAATGGGGATAGATGGGAAAAGATACGTATGGAATGAGAGAGCGAAGGAGCTAAGCAGAGAAAGGAGAGATAAAAAGTGCATACAAAGATCAAAAAACGAAAAGAAGAGCGAGGGAGGGGGAAAGGAGGACGAAGCTGCAGCAAAATGGACAAAAGAGTAAAGGAAAGGGAAGATAACAACAAAGGGAACGAAGGGAAAGCAAGGGAAAACTATAGGTAGGGATGGATGAACTTAAGATACTGTTCTGTAATGTGGCGGGAATAAAGTATAAAGATCAAGAGTTTTGGGAGTATGTCATGGAGCAGGACGTAGTGAGATTACAAGAGGCTCGGTTAGAAGAAAAAGAACGGGCGTGGTGGGAAAGGGAAATGCCAAGTGAATTCTCATGGATGGTGCAGTGTGCGGAAAGGAATAATACAAAAGGAAGAAGAGCAAACGGAGGGATAGTAGTGGGAATAAAAGACAATGGTTGGAAAAAAAAAAGAGAAAGTGCAACAAAGAAGAGGTAGCATAGAAAGAAACACAGTGGGGTAAAGAAAAAATAAAAATAGTGACGGTATACAGTAGAAAGATAAAAGAGGCTAGGAAAAATTTAGGGGTGATGATAGAAGAGAGGGGGGAAGGTATGACAATAATAGGAGAGGATTTTAATGCAATAATAGGGGTGGAGGGGGGATTACAAGAAAAGACAGAGACGGGGAAAAAACAGCCAAGCATGAAGTGTTGAATACGGAAAGAAAAGAACTGTTAGAAATGTGCAATGAGAGGGGGTGGAAAATAATGAATGGAAATAAAGGAGAAAGAGAGAGGAGGAGTATATATATATATATATATATATATATATATATATATATATATATATATATATATATAGGAGCATGGAAAACATAATATATATATATATATATATATATATATATATATATATATATATATATATATATATATATATATATATATATATATATATATATATATATATATATATATATATATAATTAATAAACATGTAATTACAAATGCTGAGGCTGAGGAAAATATTCAAGGTAAGGGAGAGGGTTGAATCGGACCACCAACCCCTGGAAATGATGATGAAAGGGGGAGAAAGAGAAGAGTGCAGAGAAGAAGAGCAATATATAATTAACAAAATCTGGACAGAAGAGAGTATAAAGAGGTACAAAGAAAAAATGGAAAAAATAGGATGGGGAGGTAATGGAGTGCAAGAAGGTGTGGAAGAAATGAGAGAAGGAGAATGGAGGAAGCAACGGAAAAAGTCAAGTTGAGAAGATGGGAGGGAGAGAAAATGGGGTGGAAAAGATGGTGGGATAACGAATGTAAGGAGGCCAAGAGAAAAGCAAGAAGAACACTAAGACGGTGGAGAACGGGGAAAGTTAAAAAGGAAGAATATAAAGAAGCAGTAAAGATATACAGAAAAACATTCGAAAGTAAAAAGGAAGAAAGTAAAAAGAAACAGGAAGAGCAGATTAAGGAGATAAAAACAAAAGAAGACGTATGGAAAGTAAGAGAGGCAATAAAGAAGATAAAAAAAGAGAAAGCGGCAGGGGAAGATGAGATACAAGGTGAGGAGTAGATATACGGAGGAGAAACTAAATATGGAGAAGCGAAGGATTCCAAGAGACGTGGCCCAGCGTACAGAAAAGCAGACAAGGATCGGATGACTAATTACAGGGGAATTACACTGCTTAACACGGCCTACAAAATATACGCGAACGTTCTGGAAGAAAGGTTAAAGTAGGAGGTGGAGGAAAAGAAACTGTTGCCAGGTGGACAGGCAGGATTCAGGAAAGGAAGAAGAACGACGGATAACGTATACATATTGAAGCACATGGCAAACAAGGAATTAGGAAAGAAAAGAAGTAAAGTGGTAGCGGTATTCGTAGACATAACAGCGACATTCGATAGGATGAACAGGCAAAAGTTGTGGGAACTCATGAAGAAAAAAATATAGGCGAAAGGATAATAGAAAGGGTAGAAGAAATATATGAAGAAACGAAGAACAGGATGAGAATAAAGGGGGAACTGAGCGAAAGATTTGTAACGAGGAAGGGACTGAGATAAGGATGCCCATTGATCCCAAGTCTGTCCGCAATATGTACTGGGGACCTGTAGGAGACATTAAGGAGACAAGAGGGAGGCCTGATGGTGGGGAACATGAAAGTGTAGACGCTGGCATACGCGGATGATATAGTGTTACTAGCAAGGGAGGAAAAGAAATGAAGGGCATGTTAAAAACGTTAGACATATATTTGGAAAGGAAAGATCTGGAGGTTATTGGGAGTAAAACTAAGTTAATGGTATGGAGAAAAAGAGGTGAAAACAGGCAAAAGGAGGAATGGAAATGGAGGGATGAGGAGATACAGCAAGTAATGGAATTCACATACCTGGGATACACAATGAGACAAGACAATAAAGATGGGGACGTATAAAAGAGCGAGTGAGAAAAGGGAATAAGCTAATAGGACAAGTGTGGAGTGCATGGGAAAGACTGTTTGCAATCGACATAAAGAAAAGAAAATTATTATTTGAGACATTGATGGAAAGTGTTGTACTGTACGGGGCGGAAGTGTAGGGGTGGATAGAATCCAAAAAGGTAGAGGGGCTGCAAGAAAAATACTGGAGGTGGATATTGGGAGTGGAAAGAGAAACACTAGGATACATCATTAGAGAGGAGGTGCAAGTAGAGAAAATAAGGGTGGAGGAGGGAAATAGAGCAGTAAAGTACGAGGAGGAAATGAGTAGAGGAACGGAGTGTAAAATCCTGGAAGAACGCTGAAAAGAAATAAGAGAAGGAAGAATAGAATATGGACAAGAAGCCAGGAACGAATATTACGAAAGAAAAGGATTTGCAAAAGAGGAAGTAGAAAGACTAAGAAGGGAACGAGTAAACGTGAGAGAGGACATAATTAGAAGGGATAGAGATGTGCAAAAGCAGGAAAGATGGTCGAAGATAAAAGGAGGAAAATACAATGTAAACTACAGGAACATTAAGGGAGACGGGGATTTTTTTGAGACTTCTTCCTGCTGCTGCATAAGTCTTTCATTTCTTTAATATACCAACATTATCATTACATCAAGCAAACAAAGATTGCTACTTCCCTACATTATGAAAATTTACAGATACCATTCAAATATATGGTTAAATTATCTTAAATGGCACCGTTTTCCTTAATATACACTGTTATTTAAATTTTTTCTTACATGATGGCAATATAATGCGTATTGGAGGGCGCTAAGATAATTCCTGTTCTCCATATGAAAAAAAGAGTCATTACTACAGTCTACTACTCATTTTACTTAACCGTGAACATAACAAGTTAATTCATACGGGGTCCCAATTATTGCTATATTCAATCATTTTTCTTACACTACAAAGGTCTACGTCTTGCAGCGGAAAACGTATCAATATATGTTCTGATAATGGTACCTCGTTTTTTTGGTGCTTACAATCCTACTTTCTAAATACTTAAAATCACGTTGTGCTAGTTTTCCAAAACGAGTTAATTAAATTTACTTTATTCTGACATATGCTGCAACTTTGGTAAGCATTTGGAAGGTGGCATTCAGTAAAAAAACTTCACTTTTAATACTTCTGATCCATGGGCATTTTTCCATTGGAGGACCACCCACCCCTCTCCCAGCACAATATCTTTAAAATTACGCTGTTAAAGTTCCGACACAGAGTTAGGTTACGAATACAGGATAACCCCTTTAACCTTCGTTTTATTGAAAGAGGATAACCTCCCATAATTGAAATGGAGTTTGGGTCGTGTAATACCCGTTCATCTTGGTTATGACATTATTGTTGTATCGGATTATCATTTTATCACCATATTACCACATTATCTCATTATCTGATTGCCTTGATACCTCATTACCTGATTACCTCATTACCTCATTACCTCATTAGCTCATTACCTCATTACCTCATTACCTCATTACCTCATTACCTCATTACCTCATTACCTCATTACCTCATTACCTCATTACCTCATTACCTCATTACCTCATTACCTCATTACCTCATTACCTCATTACCTCATTACCTCATTAACTCATACCTCATTACCACACTAGTAGAATACAGACACCATCCCCACCGCTTTCTTACGTCACAAGCCCCTTCCCCTGGGACGCCTTCCGCCATCTTGGATTTTGACGTCACAAGACCACCCACGTGGGAGGCGTATATTTTTAGGGTGGGGTCGGCTACTTTTCGGGGGCCATTTTCAACTTTTGGGCGGAGTTGAGCTCTTAATTTGGTTGTACTAAGAGTCTTTTTGGCTGTATATCCCTTGGAGGTTAGGCAATTGCGCGTACATTCAGTGTTATGATTGGAGGGATCAAAATTAGGTCACGACACACTTTTAACCGATTGGTCGTACGTGCACCCGCTTCTCTGGCTTCTGATCTTTGCTTAGTCCCACCACTCAGCCGCTGTGCTCTGATTGGAGGACTATATCTCTGCATTCTGATTGATTATGGCGGGAAATTTGAATTTGTATTCTAATAAGGGGCCCTAACGCTAACTTGTAAGACAAGTGTAGATCTTCAAAACTTGTTCTCGGGCCTTCGCCCCCAGTCGCGGCCCCTGGTTGGAAATGGTATGGGGCCCTAACCTTATGCATAAGTGCAGAAACTAGCTCTTGGGCCTTGGTCCCTATTGTGGCCCCCTGGGTGCAATTGTATGTGGGTTCTAATCTAATCTCACAGTTGTAGGCCTTCGCCCCCGTCATAGAAAATGTGTACTCTAATAAGGTGGCCCTAGCCTTGTAAAACAGGACTTGTATAAGGGTCTGCGCCCCGGCCCTCTTTGAGTAAAAACTAATTTTTAGCGCCATCTAGTGGCGTATAGACTAATGAACATTTTCTGCAATAGAAGTTGATCATGCACGCCTCTGTCCTTCTCTCTCTCTCTCTCTCTCGTTTATCCGTTTCTCTCTCTCTCCCTCTCTCTCCCCTTCGGCTCTTTCTAACACACAAACAAATCAATTAATTAATCAATCAATCTCAAACAATCATGCTCGATCAAATCAATCAGATCAATCTCAATCAATCAACCAAAATCAATAAATCATGTCTTACAGTTTGCGAAAACCAGCTTACAGTTCAAAACTGAATATATTAAAGTCTAAATTAAATATGACGTGAAATAATAAATAATTTCCTACCCTAATGCAATGTTGCTTTTATAGAGGCAGATTCTCTTGTCTTTTCTACTTATGAATGGCTGGATATAAACTGGTTATTGTTTTCCCTTACTAACTAATTTAGAAAGTAATACACAAAACCTGATTACTGTAACTCGTATTTAGCATTTATATTGTCCATATACATTTTCATTCAAAATAAAAAAACTACGATAACATCATTTTAAAAAAATTAGTTTCACCGTATGATAAATTGTTTGTAGAATGCAATATATCCAATATATGTAAATAAATAAGCTCTAGCATAAACAGGTATGTACAGTTCGTGAAGATGATAATAATCCTATTTCAAAAAATAATACAAGGTTGTAATTAAACACCTTAAAACATGCAAATTAGTACAAAAGTTACTTTAAACGGTTTGAGCCTTGAGATTGTGAAATTTACATATTGATAAACTATTTCTACGGAATGTAATTATTATTAAACAGTTATACAACTCCCATTACTATAATTCGGAAAGTGACAATTACTCACTCATTAACGTACTTACAAATATTTCTAAAAAAATTTGCAGCTGCATAAAAAACATTAAGGTCCAGTATTAGGTGAAATAATAATTTTCTTCATCCGCTTCATCTTGGGAGATTATAGTTTATTAACTAGTAAAAACATCTAATACTCTGATGCTGCTTCATAATAATGTTCACCCGTTGGTAATTGTACTTTAGATACACGCAAGGGCTAATGTATAATATTTTATTTTACCATTAGTATTACACAGATATGGGATTATTCTTAAAAATTAGCTAAGTTAGCCACGCTACCATAAAACAGTACATAGGTTTTCAATTCTTCTTCGCCCCTGAAGCTGTACCACATACATCTTTCTTTATCCAACTCCGGATCAGTAACATGTTTTCTAATACACACAACAAAGCATCTTCAATATAGTGGTGTATACGCCGAAAAAATGGCTTGTGTCTTCTTATTTAAGCTAGATTTTGCCTCTATACAGCATACAAGTTCTATCTTAGCAGAATTACGGCTGTCAAAAAAAAGGGTTATAATCAAGTTAAGTATACCGACGTCTTTTAGTCTTTGAATTTTTACCGATAAGGACCTACCATACAATCACATAAGACGACTTTGCATACAGGTTCTGTCTCGGATGAACTGTCGAAAAGGGCTTTTTAGATTTATAAACATGCCCCTAGGGAAGACATTAGAGTGTAGTTACGGAAACATTTTGTGTTATGACCGGCAGATCTTTGCGATATCATATCTCATATAGGTAAAATTTCGCGACGTGAGGCTTTCAGCGAATGCTGTTTCGGCGATCCCACTCCAACCCACTCTGATCATAATCGAGATTGTAAGACAGGTTTAGGGCTGTGCAACTTGCTCTCGGGGCTTTGTCCCTTGTCGAGGGCCCAATGGCGGAAAATTTGAATTTGTATTTGTATTTAAGTTTCTGCAGGTTATGGCTGGAAATATGAATCTGTATTGTAATAAGGGGTATAATGCTAACTTGTAAGACAGGTGTAAGGTTTAGCAACTTACTTTCAGGCCCTCGCTCCTCGACCAAAAATTTGAATTTGTTTGTGATGCCATCTATGAGGGAAATCTGAACTTGTATTATAGTAATAAGGAGGCATAATACTAACTTGTAAGACAGACATAGGGCTTCGCAACTTACTTACATTCGGGTCTCAGCCCCTGGCCCCTTGACGGGAAACTTGAATTTGGATTTGTATTTAAGTGTTTACATTCTAATTACTTATTGCGAGAAATTTGAGGTTGTATTCTAATAAGGGACCTATAGCTATCTTATAAGACAAACATAGGAAACTGTGTTAGGGCCTGCGCCCTCCTGTCGTGGCGCTTGTTGGGAAATTTGAATTTGTCTCGTTATCTAGTTGTGTATGGCCAAATTATTATTTTCTGTAATAATAAAGGAGCTACCATCTAGCGTTATATTTGTAGGACTAATCAGGGTTTTGTTTGTGTCACCATCTAGTGGTATATTTTTTAAACCAGCGAATGTTTTCTGTAATAGAGGCGAGGCAACCTAGCGGTACATTTCTAGGGCTAATTAGGGTTGTTTGTGGTGCAATATAGTCGTGTAAAGGCTAATGAATGTTTTCTGTAGTAGAGGTTGATCGTGTTCGTCTCTCGGTCGTCTCTTTCTCAAACATACAAATCAATTAATCAAATCAAAACAATTAAATACAAAACTGATTTAACTTAATCATAAAACCAACTCTCAATTTAAAAAATAGCAGTATGATTAAACGCACAGAGTGCAAAAGGAAGCCAATCTCACACTTATTGTAGCTACCCAACTAACCGCCCTTTCGCATTAACTGCAGCATTGTTAGTGCAGGTTCAAACACCGTTAGGAAAAACAAGTTTATTAACAAAATTGAAAGAAAGCTTAGCGTTTGAATATATACTATTCTTATTATAAACAACAATACATCATTTATTTAATCACAACCTTTATCGGCCTTCTTGAACCGTAATTCGTCGCTATCATCATCATGGTTTTAAGACACGTCCTTCTCCTTAATACTCGCGCGCTAGTATTGAGGAGAAGGACGAGTTTCACGTCATATTTAGTTTAGACTTTAATGTATTCAGTTTTTAACTGTAAGCTGGTTTTTGCAAACTGCAAGGCATGATTTATTGATTTTGGTTGATTGATTGAGATTGATCTGGTTGATTTGATCGAGCATGATTTGTTTGAGATTGATTGATTAATTAATTAATTGATTTGTTTGTGTGTAAGAAAGAGCCGAAAGAGAGAGAGAGAGGGAGAGAGAGAAACGGATAAACGAGAGAGAGAAAGAGAGAGGTGTGCATGATCAAGTTCTATTACAGAAAATGTTCATTAGTCTATACGCTACGATATGGGCCAAGGCCCAAGAGCTTGTTATTGCTTACTGCATTTATATATATATATATATATATATATATATATATATATATATATATATATATATATATATTAGGTTAGGGCCCCATACCATTTCCAACCAGGAACTGCGACATGGGGCGAAGGCCCGAGAACAAATTTTGAAGATCTAAACATGTCTTACAAGTTAGAATTAGGGCCCCCTATTAGAATACAAATTCAAATTTCCCGCCATAACCAATCAGAATGCAGAGATTTAGTCCTCCAATCAGAGCACAGGGGCTGAGTGTTGGGCCTAAGGAACAATCAGAAGCCAGAGAGGCAGGTGCACCCACGACCAATCGGTTAAAAGTGGGCCGTGGGCTAGTTTTAATCCCTCAATGCATGCACGCGCAATTGCCTAACCTCCAAGGGGTATACAGCCAAAAAGACTCTTAATACAACCAAATTAGCGGCTCAACTCCGCCCAAGGGTTGAAAATGGCCCCCGAAAAGAAGCCGACCTCACCCTCAAAATATACGCCTCCCACGTGGGCGGTCTTGTGGCGTCAAAATCCAAGATGGCGGCCAAGGTGTCTGCCTTCTACTCACACTACATCATTTTGAAATAATAAGAATACCTTCTAGTTACAACTTAAAAATGATTACTTATGAGCACCAAAACTAGGAAAAATTGAAACTTTTAATTACTCCTTGATCCTCATTAAATATTGAGAATACAAGTAGTCACAAAAAAAAATTAAAATTAATAAGTGTTACAATGGTCATTTGCGTTGTGTATATGGCGCAGAAATATTCACCTATGTATTTTGGTACCGAAAACAAAGAAATTACGCTATGAGTTCAGATAACTTTTGTATTGATTGATTATCAATTAATGCTTTTAATATTACATTTTAGATTTGTAAACATTGTCACCACAAATGTAAACTATACTTGTTTATAATAATAATCTTGAGTAGTATAAAAAATGAGTGTAAATAAACTACTTAAGATAATGACATTAGATTGTGCAAATAATGTCTCATGTCAAGAACTTCTGAATTTTAAAATTCAATTGGCCAACAACACTTTTAATTATAGACAATTGTTGTTAAAGTTATTATTATACTTCACGGTATTAGTTATACCTAAAGAAGTGACAAAATCAAGAAGTTTAATATTACTCTTAGTCAAACCTCTCAAATTTATGACAAATCATATCCAAAGTTAGCGAAACATGTACGTTAACCCATTTTTGTACCTCAATTCTTGAGCTTATTTTGCTATGTGATAAAAATGACATAGCTACAACAATGTTTTAATGACTGATATTTACACTATCGCGTAATATGGGAAAATGTTCTTATAATAAAGTGTGCTACATGAGTAAACGAGTTCTAACGGGGAATACGCTTGTAACGTCTCCTGCCAACGAAAATGGTGGTTAACTGTTACTATTAAGTGTATACTACTACTGAATAATTATCACTTTTGCCCTTCTAGGTCTGTCGGAATTTGTACTTGCAAATTTGGGATCGGGGTTCGTTATTCAGGCTGTCAACACTTTGAACAAGTAGACAAAAAAAGTTTATGTACATATATTTATTCCCTATTTACGTTTTTTACAAATCTAATATGGTTCATTTAAATTACTTAACAAAGATATATAAATATATGTTACGGTGGATTTTCCTTTCCTGGCTGGTCCTGGGATGGAGGGTTAGGTAGTCCTCTGGAGTTTCTGTAATGTAACATTAATAGAAGGTTTGGGTTTTGACTTTTAATATACGCCCTTGGACTGATTTCAATTTATTGTTTAACTGCCGAAATAAAATAAATAATTTTACCTAAATGCGTCCCTGTATAAACTACAGAAGCTGGTAGCAAGATAACCCTGCTATAAACACGTGTGCGATAAAACACTGAGTTCAATACTCTGCCTTTAACGAAATAATCGATATTTTAAAGCGGTCGGTTTTAAATGTATAAAAGTAATCCAATTTTATACCTGCTTTTCTTATGAAAATAAACTCATTCACGTTTTGAAGACAGCAGTTGACGTCACGAACCAGGCGACGCTCGCAGCCAACGAGAACGAAGAAAAATTAACGGTCATCGATTACCCGCGCTTAAATGAACATATAAATATCAAGTATGATAACAGGACTGATATATGTACAACAATGTCACCAGTACAAAAACCAGAGAAGAGACGTCGCACGAAGATAACCCCGTGGCAACCGAGGAGCTACCGACAACCCGGGACCGAAAGATTACCAACCGCCTGCATATCACACCGCCCCGTGCCACTAAATAACTCTCCTACGAGGAACCGATCACCTATCCAGAACCGACCGCCCACGCCGACTCCGAGGACTCCCTCACCGTCTAGCCCTCGAAAACCGACGCCCATGGACGTCGGTTGGGAACTCTCGCCGCCCCGCCTCCACACCAACGGCAGACCACGCACGCCAAGTACACCGGAACATATCCGGCAAACGAGTGAAATCACCCGAAAATTAGCAGACATCCAACTGCAGGGGGTCGATGACACCCGACAAATGCCACCGCCCCCACAACAGCCCCCGAGAGGACAATCAGCACGAAAACGCCGAAATCGCCGCCGCATCGGAATCTTCACCCCCACCGGCACCAGAGTCAAGGTGAAAAGGACGGACCTCGAAAACCCCGACGAAAGGAGGGTATGTGAAGGGACGCCGTCAGATATCCCAATTTTTTATTATTATTAATTAGTTTCCTAAAGTTTATTAGCAAGACGCCGTCCTTCATCAAAATTTTCCTATCATGATTAATTATTTGCTAAGTAAAATACCAGTACAGATATAATATTCACGGAATTTATTAAGATAAAGTGACTCGCTAAATGCACAGGTGCAAGTAATTAAATAAATTCGTAGAATTTATTTAATTTAATTTACGGAGTGTATAAGTTATCTTGTTCATGTGGAAAAGTATACATCGGGACCACAAAACGTAGCTTTGATACAAGACGCAAAGAACATATGAGATTTTGTAGATTGGGCCAACCAGAGAGGTCTGCTGTGGCTGACCATGCCCTGACTATTCTAAATCATGACATTCAATTTGACAATATGAAAATATTGTCAAGACAAACCCAAAATTTCCACAGCACTATAATTTATATATATATATATATATATATATATATATATATATATATATATATATATATATATATATATACAGGGTGATTGGTCGAAACCATTCATTAGAAGTATTAGGAGTTCCAGCCATGGCTGATTTCTGAAAGTTTGTATCTGGACTAAGTGATTCATATTCTATTTAAGGAAAATATTTTCATGATGACTACACTTCCGGTTATGCCGGAAGTAGCCATCAACTTTGTTATTTTAAATGGAATCGTGCCCTTTTATGGCATATTCGAATTGTACTCGCCATTTAGGTAGAAATTTTATCAATGTTCCTATACTTAAATTTAATAGTTTTTGAGAAGCAAGTAATATTGACGTTATGCATAGGGGTATCCTTAAGCTTTACGCTGTGTGTATGTTAGTATCTACGATAACTCCAGAACGAAATCACCAACGTGCTTAAAATTTGGTATTTAAGCTTGTTCTCATTTGGCTTGCGGCTGATTAGTTTCGGGGAGAAATTTTGAGATTATGTTTTTATAAAGTTTCTTCAAGTAACGGAAGATAAGTCTAATAATTAATTAAATATCAATGAAAATGGTTATACCGTATTATTGATATCTTATAGAAGTGGGCAGTTTTAAAATTTCTTTTAAGTTTAAGCATGTATTTATGTTTATTAATGCCTATCTGACATGAGTTTTAAACGTCATTCTGGCGTTCGTTATGAATGTATAAAAGAGGTTGCATAGTTATTTAAGTTAGCATCTATCTGTGTATTAACCCCTGTCCGTGATGAAGTTTTAAATGTTTTTCACTATAGCTAAATCAACATTTTACGTTTGGCGAAGTTTCGCCAAGATCGACCATGATGTGTGTGAATGTGTGTGTGTATGCGTGCCTGCCTGCGCGCGCATGCATGTGTACGTGCGTTAGTGCGTGTGTGGGTGTGTGTTATTATTATTTATTATACCTCTTATGTACCGGGTGGCCAACTAAGAACGGCCGTCGGCCATATCTCAGGAATGGATTATAGCACAGGTTCGGGAAAAAATTTTTATAACAAAAGTGGCCTCTAGAAACGTCTGGAAATGATTTTTAGAATTGTAGGTCCACCGTTAGAGGGCGTATTTGACAGTTAAAATTTAAAAAGCAAAATTTTTCAAAATTGACTCAATTAAGGGGCATATTAAATACTATAATCGGATTCCTCGACAAATTCTGCATATTTTTTACTTGACAAGTTTTAGTCTATTTTTTCAAATAAGGGGGGGGTAGTGGGAACCTTGCTACGAAAAAACGCCTATAATTCAGGTTCTGTTGTTTGAAAGAGCTTTTGTTAAACAATAGAAAATTTGTAAATTTGAAGCAATCTGATTAATAACATAAATGCTAGAGGGTGATGTTTAATATTTTTTTAATATTGTATTTTTTCTTTACAATTTTAAATGGAAGCATAAAAATTTAATTAGGTCTTTAAAAAGTAGACTAAATTAGTAATGAAACAGTGAAAACTGCAAGTCGATATCTCTTTCTTATCCTAAGATATCCTAAGACAGGTAAATGGCAGGAATTGTTCTTCCAACGTCTAGTAGGCTAGTTCGCGTTAAGGGAAATTATTAAATAGCCTGGAGGACAAAAATCTTACATTGGTCTGCAGTAATTTAAACTGTTATCATACTAATGTTATGGTTGCCGCTAGATTACCTAAATGTAATGCTGTCGCTACTAACAATGAGAACAAATTATAAATTAATGTTTAATTAATTATTAGACTTATCTTCCGTTACTTGAAGAAACTTTATAAAAGCATAATCTCAAAATTTCTCCCCGAAACTAATCAGCCGCAAGCCAAATGAGAATAAGCTTAAATACCAAATTTTAAGCACGTTGGTGATTTCGTTCTGGAGTTATCGTAGATACTAACATACACACGCGCACGCACGCACGAACTCACACACGCACGCATGAACGCACACACACTTACACTCACACTCACACTCACACGCACACTCACACTCACACTCACACTCACACTCACACTCACACTCACACTCACATTCACACTCACACTCAGTCACAGTCACACTCACACTCACACTCACACTTACACTCACACTCACACTCACACTCAGACTCACACTCACACTCACACTCACACTCACACTCACACTCACACTCACACTCACACTCACAGCCACAAAACTCATACTCTCCACTTACACTCACTCACACTCACACTCACACCCATACTCACATTCAGACTCACACTCACACTCACACCCACTCACACTCACACTAACACTCACACACACACACACACACTCACACTCACATTCACACTCACACTCAGTCACAGTCACACTCACACTCAGACTCACAGTCTCACACTCACACTTACACTCACACTCACACTCACACTCACACTGACACTCACAGTCACACTCACATTCACACTCAGACTCACACTCACACTCACACTCACACTCATACTCACACTCACACTCACACTCACACTCACACTCACACTCACACTTACACTCACACTCACACTCACACTCATACTCGCACTCACACTTACACTTAGTCACACTCACACTCACACTCAGGCTTACACTCACACTCACACTCACACTCACACTTACACTCAAACTCACACTCATACTCACACTCTCACTCACACTCACACTCACACCACACTCACACTCACACTCACACTTACACTCAAACTCACACTCATACTCACACTCTCACTCACACTCACACTCACACTCACACTCACACTTACACTCACACTCACACTCACAGTCACTCACACTCACACTCACACTCAGACTCACACTCACTCTCACACTCACACTCACACACACACGCTCACACTCACACTCATACTCACACTCACAGTCACACTCAGACTCACACTTATACTTACACTCACACTCACACTCACACTCACCCACAGTCACAGTCACACCCATGCACGCACACGCACATACACACAGTTACAGACAGACACAGACACAGACACTCACTCACACTCACACTAACACTCACACACACACACTCTCACTCATAGTCACACTCACACTCACACTCACACTCACACTTACACTCACACACTCACAGTCACTCACACTCATACTCACACTCACACTCAGACTCACTCACTCTCACACACACACTAGCACTCACACACACGCTCACACTCACACTCATACTCACACTCACAGTCACACTCAGACTCACACTTATACTTACACTCACACTCACACTCACTCACAGTCACAGTCACACACATGCACGCACACGCACATACACACAGTTACAGACACTCACTCACACTCACACTGACACTCACACACACACACACACACTCTCACTCATAGTCACACTCACACTCACACTCAGGCTCACACTCACACTCACAGTCTCACACTCGCACTTACACTCAGACTCACACTCACACTCACACTCACACTCACACTCACACTCACACTCACACTGACACTCACAGTCACACTCACATTCACACTCAGACTCACACTCACACTCACACCCACAGTCATACTCACACTCACACTCACACTCACACTCACACTCACACTCATACTCACACTCAGTCACACTCACACACACTCAGGCTCACACTCACACTCACACTCACACTCACACTCACACTCACACTTACACTCACACTCACACTCACAGTCACTCCCACTCATACTCACACTCACGCTCAGACTCACTCACTCTCACACTCACACTCACACTAACACACACACACGCGCTCACGCTCACACTCATACTCACACTCACAGTCACACTCAGACTCACACTTATACTTACACTCACACTCACACTCACTCACAGTCACAGTCACACCCATGCACGCACACGCACATACACACAGTTACAGACAGACACAGACACAGTCACAGGCACAGGCACAGACACAGACATGGACACGAACACGGACACGGACACGGACACTGACACAGACACAGACACGAACTGTGACCTTGTGGGCAAATTTTAAGGGATCACTCTGTAGATAAGTTGGTTTTGTTAAATTTTTTTTAATTTCGATTTAAAGTAGTGTAAATTATCGCGAGTTTTTATTTGATTTTTTTTTTGGGTTTGGAAATATTTATGAATGGAAGTTTTTATTTTTAAGATCACGTTTCATTCTCAGGTGACAATTAGAGTATTGTGTAATAAAAATAAAAATTGGGTGTAGAAGGGTGTTGTTAATAGTTCCATTCCTAATATTACTTATACTTCTAATAATAAATAGAAGATTTTGTGCCTTCAGCTCAGCCGACGATTAAACGGTAAACGGGCCATGTTCTAAAAATTTGATTTGCTTTAATTAGAAAATGTGTGTGTGTGCGTGCATGCGTGCGCGCGTGCGCGCGTGTGAGCGTGTGAGTGTGTGTGCGTGTGTGCGTGTGCGTGTGTGCGTGTATGCGTGTGTGCGTGTGTTCTTGAGTGCGTGCGTGCGTGTGTGTGTGTGTGGTGTGTGTGTGTGTGCGTGTGTGTCGTGTGTGTGTGTGCGTGTTGGTGTGCTGTGTGTGTGTGTGTGTCGTGCGTTGTGTGTGTGTGTGTGTGTGTGTGTGTGTGTGTGTGTGTGTGTGTGTGTGCGTGCGTGCGTGCGTGCGTGCGTGTATGCGTGCGTGTGTGGTTAGATATGTTCGCTTTACAAAAAAAAAGGTGTAGCTTCAACCTGTAAATAAATGTTAAGATACCTCGAACGCCAACTTATTTTAGCGAAATCAAGGTAAACCGTAAATGTAATAAATGTAAATTTGGAAACAATAACAAGGTTTATTATAAAAATCTTTAAGTCAAGTTATAAAGTAGAAAATCTAAATACTAATGTTAGTAAATCTGAATTAACTTAAAAATACCTTACAAATTAATGATTAGAAATGAAATACCTGTAGTAAATTTTGGTTGTCACTGGTATACTGTTGCAGATAGCAAAACGCTGATGAGTACACGCTTTCCAATTTGGTTGCACAATTAATCTTGGAATGGAAATATAACAGGGTTTTGATATTCGTTGATCCCAAATAACTAAATTTTTTTACAAAACAGTCAAACTTGGTTGATTTGCGCGGGTTAATGTACCATTTATTTATAATTTTGCATAGCAACAAACTTCTACTGAGTCATCCTCGTTAAATTGAAACGTAATAGTACAATAAACTTACGTAAAAGGAAAATTTAACGTTATAAAAAAGAAAAATAAAAGTAAAATAAAGATGCCTAAAAAGGGTAAATATATCAACAATGAAAAAATAGGTTTAAATAGCTCTTACCGTTAAAATATACGACACATTTGAAAAAAATATTCAAGATCAAATATGGACGCTTTTTGCTTTCATTATCGTACAACAACGACGAAACAGTTGTCTGCGCATGAACTCAAAGTGTAAAATGAAATGCGCGTACAAGCTCCACTTTAAAATATCTAGATCATGCATTGCAACCACTATGGTATGCAATTCACATGACACAAGAATGAACGAAGTTGCCTAAATTATTGCAAATTTCAACACAACTTAAAAGGTTTCTTACAATTCCTAAGTTAGTTTTTGTTAGAATAAATGTTCTCGTTATTTTTTATATTAGTGTATTTGCAAATAGGGATAGTTTTGTAGAAGTAAATTTAGTATTTTAATTGGGTTAAATCAAGTTGGAACTGCGTCAGATAGAAAATTTAATGAAAAAACGTATTCAGATATTGCATTGTAAGAAACATATTTTGCAAAAGTTCTCCAGATAGACGCCGTTCCGATTGATAAGAGTTTGGTTTTACCTTAAAGAAATTGACTTTAGGTACATAGTATTAAAGGTTATTTTGAATGAAAGTTCCAATTTATTTAATAATCAATTAGCTATCTTTTCCATAGTTAACTGTGCGCTTGAATATCTCTTCTTCACGTTTCCAAATTACAAAGGTATTATCAACATATTTGTACCACTTAAAGGTTTTTTGGTGAATTTTGTAACGCTAGTGTTTCAATTTTTTCCATGTCAAAATTAGCTACTACTGGACTAAGTGGGCTTCCCATAGTTACATCAAATTGTTTATAAAATTTATTATTCCACTGAAATTAGATAGTGTTGAGATGGTTCTGAAACGGAATTGTTATATCTTTCTGAAAAAAATTATTTATATATTAATTTATCTGGAGTGTATAAGTTATCTTGTTCTTGTGAAAATTTGTATATTGGAACCACACTAGACGGAGTGAAAATGTGAGATGTTGCAAATTGAATCAACCCTAGAAGTTTTCCGTAGTTGAACATGCATTAATTAATTTCAATCATAACATTCAATTTGATAATATGAAAAGTTTATCAAGGCACACATTACTACGTTCATCTACAGCGATAAGCTATTGAAATATATAAAAATCCTAATAACTTAAACATGCAAGAAGAAAAATTAGATCAAAATACGTTTCCGCATCATGTAATTTAAAAAGGCAAAATGTGGTGTCTTAATTTTGTGTAGGTATATCTAGGCTCTTTGCCGTGTTCTTTCCTAAATCTCGAAGTAAATGCTCGTGACATGCGTGATTTGGAAACCATGTGCTGCATAATTGACTTTTGCATATCATTCATATTATGTATTCTTTAATTAACTTCTAGTTTTGTATCTTTGTTTATTTATTTCTACATTCCAACTAATTATTGACATTATTACATACATTTCATACAAAATTACAACATTTAGCAGTAGAATCTAATTTGATTAGGGTTGCCCTTTTTCCAAAAACGTGGTAAATTGAAAAACACGAGCATTTTTAATATTTATTAAGCGACCCAAAATTAATTGGAATATAATCCTACGCACAATTTATATTGAATAAGGTTTACTATATATTCCTTTGTCAACGACTTTGTCTCAGAAATAAAGTTTTTAATGGAAACATATGTGTGCAATGTGGTAAATTAAATTGACTTCACACTTTCTTTAATTATACATCAAACTTATATTAGGAACTGCTTTAGGACTTTTTCCTTTTCTGAACTATCTGCACTATTTACTGCACCACTGATGATAACAACATTGTCATACCATTGTGATTACTTCGACTGTAATTGCATGGTCACCTTCGTGTAATCGCTCAGGATTACTTGGTGCAACTGTTAATTCCATTATCTACACACTACCGTTATACCTTTAGCTATCATATCCGGTCAAGAACCGGAAACAGGATAACCTACAATTACATTCATGTCACCTGGTTAATGTAACATCAATCTTCTGTCAGTACAAGTACAAGTTATGTATCTATTATATTGGATATAGTGATTTCAGTTGAACTATTTGATTGTTCGTGCCATTTTTACGTTATCTAAAACACCGGAATTTGGTTACATTTTTCTTAGCTAATTGGGAACTTGAACATATGTTTGGGTTACCGGCCAAACTTAGCTTGTTCCTTTTAAGAGGATGGATTGCGGAATATTGAATTGCGAAGAAATCCTTATGAACGGCTACCTTAGATTTATTCATATCATAAGCGAGAGGAAAACAGGAACTTGGGAGATGATTCCAGTGTTTATAAACCGTGTAAAAGAATGTGGATTGCTCCCGTTGGGTACCGCAAGTGGAGATTAATATTGCATAGTGATGATGTGAATGAGCGAACCGCGTATTTCTTACAAAGGTGGTCCAAGATGGTATCAAAAAATGCAATCTATCAGCGCAATAGCCATTGTAATACCGATAATACAAAGAAATAACTAAAACGGTTCTTTCGTGCTCAAGGGAGTGTGTGTTAGAAATTAAGGACGGGTCGTTTATAAGCCCATAGCTCTTTTTTGAATACGATCAACGGAATCGAGAGCGAGTTGGTGCGCACAAATCCAAAGGTGATAATTATATTGTAGGTGGTATTTGGGCGTTATACACATTAAAAAGTAGTCGGAAGGTAAAGTACTGCTTAGATCTGTACAAATAGCCTATTTTACGAGCAGCTGCTTTGGTATCTGACCTAAGATGGTCAACTCATGATAGATTTGATGGTATAGTCATTCCCAACATAGTAACAGTCTAAAAACTTAAGATCTAAGCCATTCATACTTACAACAGGAAATTATCGATCTTTTTGGCGGGCACAAGGCAACACTGAGTTTTATTAACATTAAATTTAACTAGATTGTTACTTCCCTATTCGAGGCCACTTCAAATATCTTAGTTGATTAACATTTCCATTTCAACTTTAATGTCCTGATTTGAAATAGGAGGAGGATTACCATTACGATAGACTGAGATGAACTACAATGAAGGGTGCCGCCGTCATCAAAGCAATGGATTGGATTAGCCGTTAAAGAAATGAGATTCCCCAGAAGGCATCGAGATCGAATAGAGCTTAAATAGGACTAGTACTAGTTCGAAGGGACATTTCTTTAAGACAATAGATGAGATACCGGCTGAGCCAGTCGCTTCATTGAGATCAAGCCTGCTGATAATTGCTGCTATGAGCTTGTACCTAAAATGAATTGGTTTCATAGCGTATGAAGAAGAATTGACTAGAGGCACATCTTTTCCAGAATAATTGGGACAGGGGTTTCATGCCAATAAGTCCACAAGAAGACTGGCTTTGCCTACAGAATCAGCAACTACAGCACTATAGAACTACTAATGTTTTTACGGATGGCTTTAGCTAAAGACCAAAATTTACTACTGCCCAAAGGAGATGTAGCTAGTTCATTGCATTTTATTCAAACATTTTTTTAGCTTTAGTAATAATACTTTCCCAGGTGTTTCCAGCACCAACATAGTCTGCATGACTTTTGACCGTTTTATTATATTTTCATTTAATATAAGATTTATATTTCAGAGATATTACATTCGAACTAGCCTTATTGAATCAGAGTTGGGAACGCAAATGACCTACACGATTTTGTTTTTTTGGAATGTATAACTCCATGCCTATGAAGATGACTTTAAATACTGAAAGAGCAATGCCGGAAGAAAAGGACGACTCAAAACAATATTCACGCCCTCTAAAGGTTGCAAAGAAGTCCCGTAAATCACTGCATGTAGCTGGATTAAAACATCACACGGTTCTATCAGTGTTGCGAAAAATAGAGTAATTAGGGACAGTAGAGGTTATTTCTATTAGACAATGGTCAAATAGTCCTAAAGAGGAAAGAACTGAAATTTTATAAATAAGTGGTTTTAATGTAAGAAAGAGATCTAGAAGGTATGGAGTGTGGTTAGGGTTTTCAGAGATTCTTCTCGGTTCAGAAATCATTTGTATGAGATCACATGAAGTAGCAAATGTTTCTACACTATGACCAGCAGGATTAGTAGTAGTTTCAAATTGAAGCCAGTTAGAGTTATAAACGCTGAAATCTCCCAAGATTGAGATATCGCAAGATGGAAACTGAGACAGAATAGGCTTTTAAAAAGCTTTAGGCGACTGATTGGCGAAAGTTTCTCTTTTAGTCATAAGCAAAGAGTTTCGCTTTTATATACCTAGCGTCGTAATGAAATCATCAACTTACAAGATATCAATTACATTTAAAACAACCCGCTTGTTGCGATGTGGTTTTTTGGTGAATCAACTATCCCGTCGGCTTTTGAGTTTAGCTCGTTTTTGGCGCGCATTATATATGTAAGTAATTATTTTTATGATTGGTTAATTAGGATATACGGAGAGTGAATTATTCAGGAGAGTGAATCTTAGGGCAGAGGCAGAGGCTTTAACAAGCTTACGTTACCGCAGCCGAAGATTATCGTGGAACGACGTTACCTCAGATCCATCTGAAAGAACTTCCGTTTCCCCAATTAACCTGTGAAACGGTTTTTGGTGTCGTTTCAACCAATACGTGATTAACCTTTCGTTAAGTGCAGTTTGTTCAGAGTCCTAGAAACCGGTGGTAGTGTTAAAACCTAATGCTTTCCCGTGCTGTTGTGCCGTAGTGCGGAAGAAACAAACGTCCGTTCCTAAAATTCAGACACTCCATTTACGGCTCGTTGGTAACTAAAAAGACTCGCTGGTAAATATGTAAGCTTTTTAAAGTTCCTAACTTATACCTAATTAGAATAAAGCTAATAAGCAACGTGTAAATATAGACCTTGATTTGTAGTACAACCAAGGGAAATATTAATCAAACGTAACTTAGAAATTGAAGTGACTCGCCACGAAGTGGGTCATACTTTGGAGGTTCGAGCGTAGTTACAACGTCGATCAAACTGTGGAATCCGCTGCAGGGATTCGCTCCTAGGTCCATACCGGCCGCTGTATAGAGGAAAGGGGTACTTTCGAGAGGCCTACTGTTGGAAAAGCTGGAGTAAAGTTTAAGGTAATAGCATCCGCATATGTATTTTGGCTGAGTTAGTGACAATTTATAATAAAGAGCTTTGTGTGTGTTTTTTTTGTATGTTTTAACGGTTGAATACGTCATCCTTTAGGATCAAATTTCTTAATATTTTACTGTTTAAATTTTAATGCAAGCGTATTCATCCGTGTTATAATCAAAATTTATATGTTTTTTTATCTGTTGTATTGACTATTTTGTGCTGAAATTTTATGTTACGGTTGCGTTGAAAACGGGAAATGCAGATTATTTGTTATAACCATTTTATCCTGTCTGAAAAGTAAAATTTACAGTAATTTAGAAATTGCATACGTTTGAAACTAGCTAGTATCACTGCATTTTAAGTAAACAAGGCAATTTAATTTTTGTGAAACACCTATGTAACGATGGTTTGAAAGTTATCTGCTGGTTTACTAATAATACACATATGTAGGTTAATGAACTTTTTTCGTTTTTTTTCTTGGAAGGTGAATTCAGCTGTAAACCCCATTTCTTATACAGCGTAGCAATTAAAGCCAGATTAGCTGTTTATTTTTTTATTAGGATGAGATAATCGAATTGACGTCAATTCTTTTCTATTTGTTTTGAGTTAAGTAATTACGTTCTAAAGGTTACTAAGGGAGTATTTTAATTATAACGTAACAGTTAAAGATGGTTGCGTTAATGCATTATTTTCATAAACTGGAGTATATTTTGCAACGAATTAATTGATATAATGTCAATTGGTTGTAAATTGCATTAAAGTGTTTCCTATTATTTGAAGTATAATTTCATTGAAAGTCAGATTTATTAAGTGACGTAACGTAATGACGACTTATTGGTTTTTAATCAGATCAGTGACTGATTTTGCAGCAAGTATTTATTTAGAATAAACATGCGATATTATTTGCAGCCTTACCGGTATAGCAAAGATCTGCAGGTTCCAGGTTCAGCTTGTGATTATGTCCAAAGGTAAGCGAGTTATTTAGGTATTTAAGCGAGCTGTGTACCTTCGTAATTAGGTACTATGTGATTTCAAATACTCTGGCGCCCTTTCTGGTTTTGTATCAACTCCAACCCACTACTGTAACTATTTATGGCAAGCTCTCCTACTGTGCGAAAAATTAAGTAACACCTTATCCACCCCAACCACTGAGCAGTCGAGCAAACCTCCAATTTTACCTGTTACTCCGTTCTACTGCCAGTTTATACCGTAACAAACGATAAATTCCGTTACAATTCAGATTTATTTGAACGCCCGGTATCTTTAATTTCAGAAATTAATTGTATAAATCGTCATACGAGACTATAGGTACATTTTTATTAATTAAAATCTAAGGTGTAAGAATTTACTTTGAATTATTATTGCTATAATTATATAAATTCCAGTTACTAACATTAATTAATTTTCTATTTAACAATAACAAAGAATTTGATGTTCACAGGCAAATTTACTATAAACTTCGTAAACGGGATACCTTTTATTGGGACTATTACAATTGAATCCAATCTTTATTAATATAGTGCGTTTTGACTGATCAGTTCCATTGGCTAGTTTTTAAGGTTTTTAGTTTTATAAATTAGTATACATTAACAGAAGTACGAAGATTAATATAGTTTGCACCCGCATCTTATCTGTGGAACACTCGCTTTCGCTTATATTTGTAGATATTTTATTTATTGAAAATTTATTTACCTAAGTTTTTTATTGGCACATGTGTAATTATAATTATTAAACAAGCATTTTACACACGAATTTATATTTTTACTTTCTTCTAAACAAGAAAGTATTGTGGTCGAAAAAAATAAGATGCGTTATTTTGATATTTTACTAATCCCTGAAACCGAAAAAATAAATTTTAGAACATTTTTCAAAATGTCTGTCTGTGTAAGTTTGGGTGTGTGTCTATGTGCGTATACAGGGGGTGAAAATAAGGGTGATATTTTGGGGCAAATTTTCAAATTTTAACATAGAAAGTTGAAATTCAGGTTAACAATAACTCGCATGAAATGCAATTTTTTAAAACTTTCAAAATTAAATATGGCTGCAGTTACAGTCACATATACATTTTTTTTGTAGAAATTTATATTTCCGATATCGTTCAAGATATAAAAGAATTGTAAATAGATATGCGCAGTTAAATAAAGGTTATTTAAAGAGATTTCTATACGTAATAAATTATGATGTAAATTTGCCTATATCTAAGGGGTCAAACTTAAGGAACTATTCCAAATCGATTTATTCAAAAATCTCTCCAAGCATTTTTTTTTTGTTTTTTTAATATTTTGTTAACAACCACCCACTCTAATGAATGCTACTAACTTTCTTCTTCTGAAGCTACTAGTATAGGGGATATGAATTTTCAAATATTTAACATTGATGTAACTTTCTAACTATTTTAAAATACTTATCTTTTTTGGGTCTTTTTAATGGTGTATTTTAAATTATACAATCTAAACGTTTCGGTAACACTTACAGTTATCTTCGTCAGTAGTAATTCTGTTAAAAATTGTTAAAGATGTTGTAAACAATTTTGTGAAAGTAAAATTAAAACATAAACCAAATAAATTTTTCAACTTTGACAAAATTGTTTACAACATCTTCAACATTTTTTAACAGAATTACTACGAGTAACATTGACGTTTAATTGTAAATAAAAGTATATTATCTGTAAGGTGAAAGTTTACATTAGTTCTAACTATTTTTGTTACAAACTTGGGATTTTGGAAATAAACTTAGTTCATTTGCGCTAATGAAATGATATTATCCTGATGAAAACACTACTTCCGTTTTTTCGGATATTGAAAACATTCCTCGTATACTCTTAATTTATTTGAAAGGGAGCGAAATTTGCTTTAAAATGATAGGAAATAGTCCGTAGTTACCTTGAAAGACAAGCGAGATATCTATTTTTAACTTTCAACCTACATATACATATGTAGGTATAGAAGGTTATGCAAGCGACTTTTTTTCACCATCGCTAAATCCACTTATTTGCTCATTTTACAACTTTTGGAAAAGTTACGTCAATATCGGCCATGATGTCTGGATGTGTCGGAGAGGGGGGATGGGGTTATTAGGGTCAGTTTTTAGTTTTCATTAAATATTTCAATATAAAAATACGCCATATATTTTTTATCATTTTGCAAGAAAGTTCTGTAGTGCACTAGCATTCACCTAGTTTTCTTTTGCAGTTTAGCAACACTACCCTTACCGTTTTCTCAGTATTTCTATTAGCACTACGTTAGCTATCGGTACATTCATTATTTTTTTGTACCTTTATTAGTTAAACATTTTATTCTTGGGTAATTAAGCCGGGAGCTCAGTCGGCAGGTTAGCACGTGGATGCGTGTGCATGTGGCTGGCGCAGTAGCACAGAAAGTGATAAAAGGGCACCACTTGACTTAAATTTATATCGCCCTAAACCAAGGAAAGGGCTACGATGCAGTATTAGAGGTATGTTACACACAAAAACCAAAGATGGTGGACATAGTACAGGTAAGAGAATAGGTTAAGAATTTAATACTGCACCGTAATAATAACGAACCAGCTCCTGGTCGTTTAACACAAGTCGGTTTAATTCTCGAAATAACTTACAACCCCGACCCCTTTTAAAGCTATACAAAATATAAATAATTTAATCTTTATACAGACACACTAATGTAGATAGATACTTGAATCAGTTGTAAATAATAATAAGTACTAGCACAATCGATATAATAAGTTTGCATAGCTGATACTGTATATATTCAATATATATATATATATATATATATATATATATATATATATATATATATATATATATATATATATAACCAAACGTTTTAATAGTAACACACTTACCTTTCTTAATAGTGCTACTCCTAAAGAAATAAATCAAGTAAAGAATCAAACTTTAACGTATTCAAAACAGAACAAATTTTATGCACTCTTCGACATCCAGGGTGGACCCCAGAAAGTAAAGAGCTAACACATAAGCAAAATCAAATAAAACATAAAACCGTGGTTTTAGGAAGAGCTCCCCTTAAAACTGGCGTATCAGTTTTAATTCAACCGAATAGTATTTTAAGCTTGATATAAGTAGCCAAAGTATGTCAGCCAGATGTCTACCATTGCGTTTCTCGTAAGCACACGAAAATTTAAAGTTGATTAACAGTAACGACAAAAAGTAACACATAAATTTTCTCAACAGCTGCCAAAAATGGTAATCTGCTACTATTACTACAAGCATAAATCAAAATTGTAAGCTAACCCTTACAAATTAACCACTAAAATTATAAGTAAGTATGTGCAAGCCTGGTCTGAAAGCCAAAGTAGTTACAAGCAAAAGAAAATTAATAGCTTTCTTATTAGGATAACGTTTGCTAACACATATACTTAGAGCTTAAAAAACTATAACTAGTAAGTGAGGCACTTAGGACATGTATTATACATTTAACATCAAATAACTATAAAACTGTTATATGAGTACCCTCTATATAAGCAGTTTAGTTCATTGAAGCACAAATATTAGCATATATCGTGTATACCAACCGTTGAATTACCTAAGTGCAAAGTTCAATTCGTAAACAGGTGATTACTTCAATGCAGTAGGTAATGCAGTGAACTAGCTACATCTCCTTTAGGCAGTCGTAAATTTTGGTCTTTAGCTAAAGCCATTAGTAAAAACTTTGGAACATTTTCATTCCCCCCCCCCCCTTAACGTCTATTCAAGGATCGGTAGTTGCTGATTCTGTAGACAAAGCCAATGTTTTTGTGGATTTGTTTGCATCAAGCTCGTGTCTCAATGATTCTGGAAAAGATGTGCTCCTAGTCAACTCTTCTTTATACGCTATGAAACCAATTCATTTTCGGTACAAGCTCTTGGAATCGATCATCAGTAGGCTTGATCTCAATAAGGCGACTGGCCCAGACGGTATCCCAGCTATTGTCTTAAAGAAATGTTCCCCAGAACTAGTACCAGTCCTATCTAAGCTCTTTACGATCTCTATGCCTTCTGGGGAATTCCCTTCATCATGGAAGTTAGCAAATGTTCAACCTATTCCCAAAAAATGCGATAAGACCGATCCCTCAAACTACCGACCAATTACCATCACCTCCATTTTGTCTAAAATCATGGAAAAAGCCATCAATCAGCAACTGCTCACGTTCCTTGAAACTAACAAACTCCTTAGTGCCCACCAATATGGGTTTAGGCAAAGTCGTTCAACAGGCGATCTTCTTTCATATGTGACCCAAGTTTGGAACAATACAGTAGAGCAGTCCGGTGAAACAGTTGTAGTCGCTGTAGATATCTCAAAGGCGTTTGACCAAGTTTGGCATAAGTGTTTACTTGCCAAACTCACCTCGTTTGGGTTAAATGATACACTCATCAACTGGGTTTCTAGTTTCCTTAATAAAAGATGAATACGTGTCGTAGTTGATGGCTTTCTTTTAAAAGAAGTTAGCATTAACGCGGGCGTACCACAGGGATCCGTTATAGCGCCTACACTTTTTCTGCTGTACATAAATGAACTTATTTCTTCAACAACCAACCCCATCCATTGCTTTGCTGACGATAGCACTCTTCACTGTAGTTCATCTCAGTCTACTCATAGTGATAATCCACCTTCTATGTCAAATCAAGAAATTAAATCTGAAATGGCAAATTCAATCAACAAAGACATTCAGCGTATTCTCGAATGGGGAAGCAATAATCTAGTTAAATTTAATGCTAACAAAACTCAGTGTTGCCTTATGTCCGCCAAAAAAGATCGATCATTTCCTGTTGTACGTATGAATGGCTCAGTTCTTAAGTTTTCAGACTATATTACTCTGTTGGGTATGACTGTATCATCAAATCTCTCATGGGTTGACCATCTTCTGTCAGCTACCAAAACAGCTGCTCGTGAAATAGGCTTTTTGTACAGATCTAAGCAGTACTTTACCTCTCGACAACTCCTTCTGCTGTATAAGGGCCTCATCTGGAATATAATTCTCACCTTTGGGTTAGTGCTCCCCAATACGCTCTCGTTATCGTTGATCGTATTCAAAAGAGAGCGATTAGGCTTATAAATGACCCGTCCTTAACTTCTCACATACAGTCCCTTGAGCATAGAAGGATGGTTTCAGTTCTTTCTTTGTATTATCGTTATTACAACGGCTATTGTGCTGGTGAATTACATTCTTTGATACCATCTCCGGCTATCTTTGCGAGAAACACTCGGTTCGCTCATTCACATCATCAGTATGCAGTACAAATCTCCACTTGTCGTACCAAACGGGCGCAATCCACATTTTTCTACACGGCTTCTAAACTCTGGAATGATCTCCCTAGTTCCTGTTTTCCTCTCACTTATGATATGAGAAAACTTAAGGTAGCTGTTTATAGGCATCTATTGGCAATTCATTATCCCTCTATCCATCCTCCTAAGTGTTCCTGAGTGATTTAGCACAATAGGCCTAATTTAGCCTATTCAGGTCCACAATCATAAAAAAAATATCCTTCAACAGCTGTTTAAAACACATTGCAATTTTGAGTGTATTTGGAAAGTCATTACACTTTAAACTAGTATAACCTGAAGCTAGATTAGCAACTGTAAACAAACGAGCACCTATGTAAGTGTGAATTTGTCGATTTCCAATAAAATCTTAATTAAACATTTATTATTATACCTACATAACCCCGTTGGATGTAACACCATTGAAAGTTCCAACTAAAAGTAGTTGAACACACGACTTAGAGAACAGTGGAACTGTAATTCGTTATAAGGACGAGCTACTCTTAAAATACTTGCAAGGTTAACTAAAGGAAGTTCTATATACCGAGAGCTTCGTAGTAAAGAAATAACAATAAATGAAACTCGCCAGGATGTTGTGTGTTTATAATCACTTGACCGAGTGCCTTACTAGCCCTAACCTGTTTGCTTTTAGTGAGAGAGCGAGCCGATGTGATGTAAAACCGCAATATATCTTCGAGCAGGCTATCGGAGACCATTTTTAGGTTGTTACATAATTAAGAAAAAGCGCTAACCAGGTATAGTTGAATATTCGTTACAGCAGTATCTTGAAGAACCGAAGAAGGACGATAACAACCCCAAATCGAAAAACCTAGAGAATTGAATGCGAAATAAAGTATTTATTGACTCGAAATGGTAAAATTATAGTTAATTGACTAAATTGTAAAAGTGTATTTTCTTGACTAATTGTTAAGACCGAGGTGATGATTGTTTAAAAGAAAATGGTTTACTCACCTCCTGATACGACGAGACCATAAGCAGTTATTAAGAAGCCTTTTAAATCCGTATTAAACAAAAGTAATTATGATTAGTTAGTAGAAATGTTGCAGTATAAATCATGAAGATTAAAAAGCCAACGTATCACTGTAAAATAATGTCCTACTTGTAGAAATTACAGAAAATTCCCCTCTAGATACTGCTGGTTTCTTAGTAAAAATGCGTGTTCATCGCAAAAATGGCGTTTCTCGCCCAAAGACGAACGCGAGAAAAACCACCCGATACTCTTTTATCCAAATTGTTCTTGTTTATCAAATTTCGAATTTAATATCAGATTTCTGGTCAGTACCTAACGTAAGGTGTTTTGTGATTACCTAATATTAAGAACTCAAACCCAAACATGATTTTATTTTTTTTTACACGTTACACACTATACTCTAACAGTGATTATCTGACTGTTGTACACAAAAGTTATTTACCGCGTAAGTTTTTAATTTCTTGTTTCGATTTGCAGGGCTTAAGTATTTTTCTGCCACAGTTAGCAAATACTTTTTAGTAATTTGGCATCCCTGATTTTTATTTTTACTGTTGCCCTAATAAATTAGGGGCCAAGTTTTTGCACCGTAATTACCTATTTTTTACCGAGGTTTTACGAATTTGTTTTTGACAAATACTAATTTAACTGATCCCATTTAACGGCATTTTTTGCTGAGACCAAGAGTATTTATATATTTTTATCGTTTGACTGACGTTTGTTTTGTTTCCTGATTTACATCATGTACTGATCTTTGATTAGTATCCCGCTAACAGAACGATTGTCTCCGACCTCTGTATTAGGGCTCGTTTATTTTTTTGCACAACTAATCATTTTTTGTAATTCTTATAAATTTTATTAGATACATAAATAAAACGTTTACCTCGAGTAGGATTTGAACCTACTCGAGTACCGCTGAGCTACCATTTTTGTATTAATATTAATATACCCTCATTGGCCCCCAAAAAACTTGGTTATACTGCGATCGTCACTCCACAGTTTACCGCTCCGCCCATATTAAATAATTCTGATAACGACGGACCGTTCGCCGAAAGTGAAAGCGTTATTATATTTACCCGCAAGCCGTCGAAAATTACGTTATAAATGTGTATATATGATATAAATGTACTTATATCTCGTCAGTGGTGGCTTAAAGTATTACCACCACAGCAGGTTGTTAATTACCAAATTGCTGTCACTCGCACATATGCAAGCACGCACGCACGCACGCACACTCAATTAATATCTTTCACTCGAAATGAAAATGCCCCTTTATCTTCTTCTATAGTAAATTACTATCAATGGATTAGCTCTGTGTACTACATTAATGTCCATTTTTTGGGGCATTTTACTTTTTGACAAAACTTCAAACATTACAAATTCTTCTTTATTGCTCAGTTCTAGTTTATATTTGACTACTAGTTTGCTGCAATTAGGTATTTTGTTGTACAAGGTACTTGGCTTCCTTCATGTTTACGTTGAACTCATTCATTTGAATTATTTTCTTATCAAAGAAATTACACCATTATATTATTGTTACTCAATTTCGCGATTCAACTATTATCATTGATTATTGCAATACTTTCATGTAGTTTGAAATTCCAACACACTTGCAATAATAACAGGAGCCTTGACGCTGAGGTCATTCTGATTTGATATCACTGTTTTACAAATACCACATAATTCTGGTATTTTTGAGATGTAATTTAATCACTTTAATAGTATATTAGATAAGAAGGGATTGAAGTGACTTATTTAATCCCGTGAATAGAGCTTGTTGGTCGAGGGCTTTAGCCCGAGGCCAACAACTATTCAAGGGATTAAGGAACTTTAATCCCGTGGTATCTATACTATTTTTGGCACTTCGTGGAGTAATAATAGAAATAATTATATTATTTTCTGAAAATTAAAATATTACATCTATGATAAATTTAAATTATTAGAAAAGTCACTTTGACAAAGAAGCTACACTATTCAAGGCTAATGAAATTTAGGAATTATTTTAAAAATCCCAGATGTTTCAACGCCATAACAAGATTAATAGTAATTATACACCAAGGTAGAGAAGACAATTTTCTGAGCCGAGGTGTATTATTTCCCGAGACGCGGAGCGTCGAGGGAAATAAGTGTACGAGGCTCAGAAGGTCTTCTCTACCGTGGTTTATATATTATTTTATTCACTACTAGCACACATATTCTGTAAATATGACAATAAATAAATACAATTCAAATAATCTTATTATTACATAAAAAATTAGGTGGCCTGAGATTTTCACATGTTTCAATTCGTTGACATTCTGTAATACATTCACATTTAACTTTTAATCATCCTTCGGTAGTTTCAGTAGCTAAAATGGAAAGTATTGAAATATCTAGTACTCCTCCAGAAATTAGAGAGGCAGCAGAGCATGTAGCATCTTTTTGTTATTGGTATTAGATAGGCAACCCAACTGTCAATTTCATTATCTACTACTAGGAGAGAAAAATTAAGCAGGTCGAGAAAAACGAAATCTCGCTTCCAAAATCGGCCTACTAATGGCATATTCTATCGCTAGTAGTGAATAAATTATTTTTTAATCCCTAGAGATTAAAAATAACACTTCAGTCCCCGAAATGGGGGAACCAAATAGTACTTTTAATCTACGAAGTGCAAAAACTTAGTTTCTTTACCCATTAAGTACTAAGCACATTTTTTTTGGAATATCATCTTGTTGTTTGAAACCGCTTGTAAAAAAAATAATTATCCTAAAATGTTCCTCGTCAGTTTTTGATTTTATCGCTACTTTCCTAGATAAAGGCCGTCGTCACATGACGACGTTGGAAAAATATGAGTGTGTTCTGTATATGTACAGTTGTACATATTTACTTGGTTAGTGATAATGATTTTAAACAAAAACACAAATTCTATTACTGATTAACATTTAATTTTAAAAAGATTATAAAATATAGAGCATTATGAACAGTGAATATTAATAATTATTATATTATGTAATTACCAGTTATACTTTATTTTGTATGATAGTTTTCAAACATTCTATACATAACGTTGTTTCACATTTTCGACAATAAGTTCTGGGTGTTGCCTTACATAACTATGCTTGACAACTTCTCTGTTTCTCTCTTTTTCTAATGTAATGAGCTTTTCAATCGTACAAAGCTTCTGGAACCATTCGTAAAGGACCAGCTGGCCTAGACGCCCGAATCCGATTTCAAATAAATCGTTGCTATATTTCTTTTAAATTCTAACAAAGATAAAGCTGCTTTTCCGTGAATGGCTCGATATAAAATCCACAAGTTGACAACCGCCATGTCAATTAATCTTGTAAAGAGAGGCCAATACCATTTTCACCTCTCAAAGTTATAGAATATTTACCGTTAAACCAATCGTGTTGATCAACACTCCCCATGAACTTGTAGTTACTAATAACGCCGGGTTGCTTCACAGAATTTTTTTTCTTTTGTTTTCAACTGAACATCTGAGCTGCTGCCAATGGGACAACAGATTCAAAATTTGTTCCTATTGTAACACAGTTGTTGTCATTCCATTTCACAACAAGCACCTCTAATTTTTTATCAAAACTAAATTCGTAATGACCTCTTTTCTTTTTCATTTGTTTACTACTAGGAAGTGGACATTTCTGCAGTCTATCTTCTCTCATCGTTCCACGAAAGCCCAATGTTTTAAGGTGTACTAAAAAGTCTAAGCTCGTAAAAAAATTGTCAAAATAAATAATATGACTTAGTGGCGATTTCCCTTGTTCAACCATATCTAACACCACTCGACTTCATAAAGCAAGATCTTGCACCTCAGGATTTGAAGCTCCAGTATATAATTCGAAATTGTAGCAAAAACCAGATAATCTTAATAGAGCCCAAAACTTGTACCCAAATCTAATAGGATTTCCATTGATAAATTGACGTGTCTTCCGTGGTATTTGACAATCATTTCGTCGACCGACAAATTTTGTTCAAAAATGCCTATTTGTTGAAAAGAATCCCTTTTCACGTTTAGAAGAGGTCTGATTTCAAAAGCACGATCTTCTTTATGAACATTAGCTGTTACCCACAAAATGAATTAAAGATTTAATTTTTAGAAATCGATTCCTCGAGATAGCTTGTTTTATCTATATACATCCTGATCATTTGACCAATATAATTTTTCAGAAGGTAGCTTATTGTAGCCGGATAATAATGTTCTTAAATCTTCCACATCAAAAGTAAAATTTTTCTGGTTTTTGGAAAAAGCATTGCGAATAGTTTCTGTAGCAATATGATCGTTAATCCCCTCGTTCCAAAATAACTGAAAACGTGTGAATAACCTTTATAAGTCTCTCATATTTTTAACTTTTTCTTCTACTTCATTTGTCTGGTCACGTAACGGTTTATACTTTGATGTTTCACTAGTCCATTCTGCTACTTCATCTGCCAGTTTCCGTTTTTTAGCTGCAGATTTACCAGAAGTTTTCCCAGATCCTACTTGGCTTGGACTTGTATCTTACCTAGATGTGGATGGCTATGGTTCTTTTGAAGAAACTTTTGCTCTTCTCCCATTATAATGCCATAAGTTTTAAAAGCACCTGCAACGTCAGATACTTCCAGTATATTATTCAACGTCATATCATCATCCACTTCCTCTTCATCTGTATTTTCATCAACATTTGGTGGAATCAAAATAATATCTACATTCTCTTTTTCATCAGATTGATCAAAATGGTCGTCGTTTAGGATTGCTTCCATTTCAGCCATGGTGTTGTACGCCATGTCTTTATTAAAAAGTTATAGATACCATTACGAGCTAAAATACTATAAAAAGAAACAATTACCACTAAAAAGAAATCAGGTTTAGGTATTTTATTATGTAAAACTCGTAATTAAGACTGTCACAAAAGCAACCACTTAACATGTGGAAAAAAACAACTTGTAAAAATAGAATTTTTATAACAGGGCAATAAAACAAATGAAATGTATAAAAACAGGGCGGAATTGTGCTGAAACAACAAAAACTATAACATTTTTTTTAACACTACACATATCGTTACCATAAGCTCCCAATGTCGCCATCTGACGGTAATCTAATTTCAACCCTGTTTACTAATAAAGTTGACGTTACTTTTGAGACGTAACATTTTATTACCGAAAGCTTAGTTGTATACAAAGTGCCTAATATTATTTATTTTATTACCAAGTTGTTTATAAGGGTGTAAAAACATAACACAGAATAGTCTGTAATTTTATGAGAAATACTTAGCCACCGGTGTGAAGTTAGCCCCCCAACTTTCGAAATTTTCCCTTTTTTTAATTGCAATCGTTTGTCGGTGTTTGTTGGCTATTTTTAAACGTTTGTAGGTTTTTCATATTTACAATAATCACGATTATAATTTAGGCGTGAAGTTGCCCCCCAACATTCGAAATTTTCCCTTTTCTCAATTATAATCGTTTGTTGGTCGTTTGTCGGTGTTTGTTGGCTATTTTTCGACATTTCTCGGTTTTGCATATTTATAATAATCACGATTATAATTTAGACGTGAAGTTAGCCCCCCAACTTTCAAAATGTTACATTTTTCCGATTGCAATAATTTGTTGGTCGTTGGTCGGAGTTTGTTGTCAATTTTTGAACGTTTATTGTTTTTTCATATCTATAATAATCACGATTATAATTTAAACGTTTTTGTAGAAACAATTTATTTGGACCAAGATTCATGAATGATTTTAAAAATGAGAAAATTTCACAATTTTGTTGGTTAATGAAATTTGTTAAAATAAGTATTGTGTAACGCAGCGCACAAGATAATTTGCATAATTGAGTCTTAAGGACGTATATTTGATATAAAAAAATTCATGTTTTCAAATCTAACCACGCCGGAAATATTTCCATTTGGTAACAAATATGTTTTATGTACTACACTAATATTCGGATTTCGAAAATATATTTCAGAGAACGACTGAAAGTATATACTCGTGTTCTTCTTAGGTGGTACCTAAAGTAAATAAGGTGTGTATTTAGAGATTCTATGAAAAAAAACCAGGAAGTAAAACCCCGGGAAAAGAAAACCCCAAGGAAAAAACACCCGGAATAAAAACCCCGGTGTTTTTTGGTATCTTCTACCTATAGTACGTTCGGGGCTCAGATTGCAGTACAGCGCTTATGACAAACAGTGGCAGTGATGCCATGGTTCCCCAAACGTGTGCATATATCTACCGCTCACAAACATATCCGACTATTGTATTATAGCAAAGTTAATTTTTCAAAGAAAATTTATAAAAAAAACAATTTTTCCTCCTGAGACATGGAACGTCTACCATATTAGCTTACAAAACGGAGAAAGAACAAATAACCACACTGACGGGTGGAATCACTGATTCGTTAAGTTAGTGGGCCAAATTCATCCCAGAGTGTGGGTGTTAATTATTAAAATGCGTCAAGGGGTAGCTGCCGATAAAACAAAATTGCAGCAACAAAATTTAGGCCCATTAATTCCCAAAAAGAAGAAACCGAAATATGTACTTCTCCAAAGTCGACTCAAACATATTTGCCAAAAATACGCCGGCCCAAGAGATTTGATAAATTCACAATATTACGTTTAATTAATATTAATGGGAGTATTATTGTGTTTTATATATTATAGTTCATAGCAATCCTTTTGATAATGATTTTTAAATAGATTACTAACAGAATATCTCAACTAAGTACTTTTTGATTTCAGTATCAGTAAACAATCGGCAAATTGAATTCTAGCATGGTTGCATTGCGGGGCTTTTTATTCCGGTTTTTTTCCTGGGGTTTTTTTACCGGGTTTTTTCTAGGGTTTCTTTCCCAGGGTTTTTTCCGACTTCGGTTATTAAGAAGTGACGTGTAATTTTATTCACTAACACATTTTTTGTGTTGCTACTGAAAAATGTTTGAAAATGTCATTGCCCACATGAATGCAAAATAAAGCATCTTGCATTCAATATTGTATCAATTCACGTAATTTCAGTTTCGCTCAATTCTATACAGACCTCTAAGTAATGTATCGATTGCATAAATTGGTCAATATGAATACGCGCAAATGCTTGTACTGCGACATATCCAAAACCGTCAAGTCATGTCAATGTGTAAGGTGCAATAGGTAAAAGCCAGCAAACGGTTGCAATAAAAAAAAAACTGAAAATTTTGAAAGATGGGGGTTCATTTCATCCCTGAATTATAATCGCTAATTATCGTAAATATTAAAAACCGGCAAACGTTGAAAAAAACCAACAAACACCGATGAACGACCAACAAACGATTGCAATTGAAAAACGTAAAATTTCAAAAGTTGGGTGGCTAACTTCGGGCCTAAATTGTAATCGTGATTATTATAAATACGAAAAACGACAAACGCCAAAAAGATGCCAACAAATACCGGCAAACGACCAACAAACGATTGCAATCGGAAAAATGTAAAATTTTGAAAGTTCACGCTTAAATTATAAACACGATTATTATAAATATAAAAACCGACAAACGTTAAAAATAGTCAAAAACACCAACAAACGACCAACAAACGATTGCAATTGAAAAAACGTAAATTTTCAAAGGTTGGGGGGCTAACTTCACGCCTAAATTATAATCGTGATTATTATGAACATGAAAAACCGACAAACGATCAAAAATAGCCAACAAACGACCAACAAACGATTGCAATTGAAAAGTGGGAAAAGCGATAATATTTAATAATATCGACAAACATTATGTCGCTGTTATAAATTACGCTTAGGCCCTACAAAAAATTATTAAAAATGATGTCGTCGGATGACGACATTGGTACTTAATGGGTAACCATTTACTTCAATAGCATACAAAATGCCTCTGGTCTCAACAATACAAACACGCGTATCTTCTTGTGTCGTTGCAGGTAGATCTAATACCATGTTTGTTTAGGCATTTTTATGTAGTAGTACAAAGTTTTTTCACAAGAAACCTTTTAACGCACTCAAATTTAGAAATAGAAAGCTGGCGTGGGAACAGAAATAATTCATTTCATAAGAATTGGATAGTATCATTGAGTAAAGAATCATTTGATTTTTTACTCAATGATAGTATATTCCTTCAGTCATTAAACAAAAAGGTTTCTGTTAAACTCGACACCTTTCGATGTCTCACCTTGTCAGGCCCCCAGTAACCAGGAGTGCAACGCACGCGGACGCCACCCCAAAGGGGCGCCAAACTGAATGTTTGGCAAACGAAACATTTTAAGAATCCAGAAAAAAAAAAATAAAAAAAAATTTTTTTTTAATAATGCGCAGGGTGAATAAAAATAGAGAGAGAGTTAAAAAATTCAAATATTTAACTAGTTTGCTATTTGTCGCCTTTCGGTTCTCAACTGCTCGCTCGAGTTTTAGTTCTCGGAAACTTAGGTCGCTTGACTTGCCGCTTTGAGGTCGGTGTGTTTCCATTGACCGTTCTACTGCTGCTTGTATTCGCTTCGGTATGGTTGTCGTCGAACTGTGGAATAAAAATAAGTAAATGCCTTTACTTGTCAAGTGTCAAGCAAATACACATTTAGTTTGTTAAGGATTAACAAGTATTAACTTTCGGATTGACGGGTAAAAGCGTTCACTTGATTTTATTCACCCGACCCAAGGTAAGAAATATTTATTTTGGTGCTACGACATATTAAATTTTCATACAGTTTTAACTTAAGGTTTTATTAAACACTTAAGAGATGAAATTCATAATTTTATCAGTATTTGTATATAATATACATAAATAATATTTTTAAGTTAAACTACTACTTTAAATAAAATCTGGTGCACTAAAAACGGGAAAATAATTATTAGGACAAATTATGAGACTTTCTTTAAAAATTAACAATTAATTTAAAATGTGGGATGTAGGTTAAAATATTTTTTTAGCGAACTTGCGCCCTCATGTTTCTATTTTTAATTGTTAAATGTTCCAGAGGTCAGGATATCTCAGAAATATTTTTACCTATACTTTCTATTTTTTGGTTCTTAGTTTTTCACTTGACTAGAATTACCTATACTCTACGACTGCAACATTAAATTCAGGATAAAAAGACCTTTAAAACGAGGTATCATTTGATCTCCTTCTAATTTAAAATTTTTAAGGGCAGCTCTCACTCTCGCTCAGGGGTTGATACTGTGGGGTTAAACATAAAATATGATAATATAATATTTTCACGGAAACCTAGTAGTTCAAAAAGCTATTGCAAGATTAAAAACAAACAATAAACAACTATACAGGTCGAGCGATATTAAATAAAATCGTTTATTAACAATTAAACCCTTATTTTAAATTTTTGTTAATATTTAACATTTTTTTTTTGTAAATAAAGAATTGCATTTTTTTAAACCAAATCGTAAATCGCCAAACATGTCTATAAACGTGAAAACTTATCCAGACTTGCATTTTTCCAGTTCGGACTCGAAAGGTTCATGGGGTATAAATTAAAACAACGAAAGGCGTTAGCTAATCAGTTCTTGATATTCACACAAGAAAACGGAAGATAAATTATAAATTAGACGTGTTTTTTTAAAGTGGTAGAAAGAAAATATTCGATTCGATCAGGTGTTTTATAATTTTTGTTATTGTGTTTGGTGTGGAAATTAAATTAAGGGTGAAATGGTAAGTATTATATTATATCATACAAAACATAATATAAATAATTGGACATATTCTAATAAAGTAATAAAATCCAAAATTAGTTTTTTTAAGGCATATCAAAGTTTATTTTAAAAATTTTGTCAATGTAAATAGTCACCCTTTATATTATTATACAATAGTTACATAGTTAGATTGGGATATATTAATTTTCATTATTTCAAATAATATAGCTTTTAACTATTAACATTTAAATCAAATATTATACAAATTTTGTTATGCCAAGTCATTGCCTATAAAAATTTAAATTAAATAATAAATGTCTTGTTTATAGGAAAAACATGCAAATGTAATTTCTGAAATAAAAATTAAAATTTCTTAAAAACCATTTGAAATAGGTATAGGATATTAAATATACGAAAATCTAGGTAATTAGACTTTTACTTGTCACCTTAATAGGTAATAATATACAGGGTATTTCATTCAAATTACCGAAGTTGACATCTCTTTCCGGTATAGCCGGTAGTGCCAAAACTGTCAAAATATTTTATTCGTCTATCATCCAACGATCTCACCACGTTTCTTTGTTAAATGTTTTCTGAGCCTAGTACATCTTAATACATTTTATATTGATTTAGCATATTAGCTTATATTAGCTTCACTTGCTTAACTCTAGGAACCACAGAAGAGAAAACGACCTTCTAGCGCAAAATTTCGGGAGCAAAAAAAAAGTTAGAGCCCAAGAAAGGGAGAAGATGGCTGTCAAAATGAAAGATTTCTTGGCGAAAACTCCAGTTTCCAATGCAGAAATAGAAGCTTTAGAGAGTCAATGTTCTGAAGCGATCGCTGCTTCATCTGTTCCTGCACTTGAACCATCTACGAGTACATCAACTCTCAGTAAAAACGTAGAATCGGTCGAACCCACCGGCTCAACAATAGAGGCTACAAGTGAAGCTGAAACCGAAGCCTTGACTGAAATGGGCCCTGAGATGACAAGTACCATTTTTGTATCAGAGGATCCTGGTCTGTGGCCTAGATCCATTAACAACGAGGAAGTCAGAAGGTTGGTTGAGCGAGGACCTCCTTTAATAGGACGCAATTATTAATTTCCTACAAATCAAGACAAAAGAAAATTTTCAAGTACGTACTTTGTCAGAAAACTGGTGAAACAACAAAGAGAATTTGGCTTATTTATTCAGTTTCAAAAAAGTCTATATTTTGCTTTTGTTGTAAGGTTTTCGGTAAAACTATCAATACTTTTTCTGATTCAAAAGGTTTTTCTGATTGGCAACACTTATCGTTGGCTATAAAAAGACATGAAACATCAATTGTACATAATGTTCATATGAATACATGGATGAGTTTGAAAAAAATTATCTATTACTGTAAACGATCATCATTTACGGGTTTTAGAAACCGAAAGAATTGTTGCAGTCGTAAAATTTTTGTCCCGACAATGTCTAGCATTTCAGCGTTCTTCTAAAATACTTTTTCAACATGATAACGGAAATTTTCTTAAAGCTGTCGAGATGATTTCCTCATTTGACCCTGTGATGAGAGAACATCTTAGTAGAGTGCAAAACTCCCAGGAAAATTCTTTAAAAAAAACTCATTATTTAGGCTATCAAATTCAAAACGAAATTGTAGAATTAATGTCTTCTAAAGTAAAAAATAATATTTTAAATATGGTACGCAGTTCCAAATATTATTCAATAATTATGGACTGTACGCCAGATACAAGTCACACAGAACAGATAAGCCTTGTTCTGCGTTATGTGGTGTTAAATTATGATTGTAAAAAAGTTCAAATACAAGAGAGACTTTTAGCTTTTAGCTAACTTTTACGAAATTTAAATTTAGATATTAAAGACATGAGAGGCCAAGGGTATGATAACGGTGCCAATAAGCGTGGAAAGCATATTGTCTTACAAAAACGGATACTGGACGCTAATCCTCGAGCTTTTTATGTGCCATGCGCTACACATAGCTTAAATTTAGCAGTAAATGATGCTAATAGAAGACGGACACTATCCCCACTCCTCTTTTTTACGTCACAAGCCCCGCCCCCTTTGACTTTTTTATATGCCCACGTGGGGGACCGGATTTTCCACCCTTATTTTTACTCGCTTACGTGTAGGACGTGTTTTTTCACCCCTATTTTTACATACCTCCGTGTGAGACCGTGTTTTCAACCCTAATTAAAGTTTTTGATTTTTAATGGCGTACGTGAAGGACCGTATTTATTACCCTTATTTTGAGATGGTGATCTTTTAATTATTTTTATTAATATAAGATGATGATCTTTTAATTATTTTTATTAATTAATTATCCTAGGGGAAATTCTTAAGCTGATAGCTTTAAGATGATGATCTTTAATTATTTTGATTAATTAATTATTTTTAACCCCTGGAAATGATGTAAAGATGGTTTATTTAATTTTGTGTTTTTACTATTAACATTTATTAGAACTTGTTTTATCAGATATTATTTAAAGAATTGATTAGATAATAATAATCACGTACACATTGACTGTATTTCCCCATTTTATTTTATTAGCGTATTTTTACCAATGAGATTGTTATTATATTTATTTTAATGCCTATCTACAGGTTGTTTAACATACGAAATTTATTTATACACTGATTATATGTTAACACGTTTCGCCGAAGAGTGCAATTGTATGCGTGCCCCAACATAATGTAACTTATAGGATGATGATCTTAAAGCTGTAACCTGATATATTGCAAGCTTTTATAATAATAATTTAAAAAAATATATTATTAGAGTTGATACGCCGTTTTATTTCAAGTAATTATTTCAATATATATATATATATATATATATATATATAATAATATATATATATATATATATGTGGACCTGTATTATTTGTTGTTGTAATATGTGTTATTACACTTTCTTTTTAATTACCGGTTGTAACCTTCTACTTACATAACTTCAACTTATACGCGAATTAATAGACCTCCACTAGTTTATAACACAATCGCTATGTAGCGTGTTTTTTATTTACACCCGTACTTCTATAAACTATTAACGCTCCATTTTAATGGGGCGATCAACTATCTGAAAAAAGGTTAACTGTTAAAGTATACGATGAAAATCGTTTAAAGCAAACCTTGTATTATTCTTATATACGAATGATATTTCAAAAATACTAGTATAATTAACATGAAGGTTTATAAATCTACATCCAGAACAAGGAAACAGTTTTAAACACAAAGAATTTATCTGTAAGGGGCAGACAATGCTATTACATATGACGTTTTTGCAAAAACGTGGTTATTCCACATTGAGAAAATTGTTAGTCATGAGAAACAAGTTGGTCTTGACGTTAGCTAGTCATAGGTTACGAAGTTTACCTCGCAGTTAGCCTTGCGAGCAACTTTTATAAAAAATGTACACTTGAGTTTAAGCTGACGTATATTGGTTTATGTCTATTTTTATTATGCTAAGAAAAAAGGTTATTAAAAAATGTTTTCTATTAATTACCATTTGTAGACTATATGTTTTATCTATACACGAAATTTTATTTCACAACAGCATACTCATTCTACCTTGAGAAAATTGTTAACCTTGAGAAACAAGTAGGCTTGAAACTCAAAAAACCCCCTGTTACCACTCTCGTCAATGTAGATAGAGGTCCAATGCTGGTCTGGTTTGTTTGCAGGATCCGTGTTTACGATAATCGCACACGGTCGAGATGCGTGTCTGGGTAGTTGATTAGAAGCACATACAAGTCGAAAACACATTTTTCTTGTGGCTGGGGATCGATTTCAAGCATCTCAACACTTCTGCCGCATACATCTTTGTGGATTGTTTATCAGATGGGATTAATAGCGTCTTAGGAGAAAATACCTCGACCATAAAAGAGGCGTTTAGATTTACAAACATGCCCCCAGGGGCTATGTTAGAGTGTGGTTAGGTCAATACTTCAGACATCCCCGAAGATGTCCGATTCTACCCGAACATTGACGAGCACGCTTGCGCACAAGACCAAAGGCTAGCTGCGTTCTGGCGTCTTAGGAGAAAATACCTCGACCATAAAAGAGGCGTTTAGATTTATAAACATGCCCCCAGGGGCTATGTTAGAGTGTGGTTAGGTCAATACTTCAGACATCCCCGAAGATGTCCGATTCTACCCTAGCATTGACGAGTACGCTTGCGCACAAGACCCAAGGCTAGCTGCGTTTTCGTTTCTCGTGTGTTTCGCTCTTTAAAGTGTAACTGTCATCGAGTGAGCATTACTATAATGTATTCTCCTGTTTATGAGCCAACATCAGCGGACATTAGAGATTTTACTGACTTGTTTATAAACTATTACAACATAACCGTTCAAGATAATGATGAAAGCGATGACGTGGTTGAGCTGGGTGTATCTCACATCCAAGATGATGGTGATGGTTCACAGATGAGAAAGAAGAGCAATGAGGTAGGGGGGAAGGGCAAATCTCAAAATGATGATGATGATGAGGACGACTCACGGTTCAAGAAGAAGAAGAAAACCAATAAAGCATGTTATTAAATAATAATGATGTATTGTTGTTTATAATAATAATAATAATATATTTTCAAAACGTTAAGCTTTCCTTTGGTTTTGTTAATAAACCTGTTTTTTTCCTAGCCGTGCTCCACCGTTTTGATTCATGTTTGCAAGTTTACAAGTTTTTCGCTTTAGCGTGTTTTCGCTCTCTCGTGTGTGTGTGTGTGTGTGTGTGTGTGTGTGTGTGTGCATACGTGCGTGCGTGCGAGCGAGCGTACGTACGGGCGTGCGAACGCTCGTACGTGTGAGCGTGCGTACGTGCGAGCGTGCGTACGTTCGTGCGTACGTGCGAGCGTGCGTGCGTACGTACGAGCGTGCGTACATGCGAGCTTGCGTGCGTGCGTGCGAACGTGTGTGCTTACGTGGGTGCGTGCGTACGTGCGAGCTTGCGTGCGTGCGTACGTGTGTACGTGCGTGCGTGCGTACGTGTGTACGTGCGTGCATGCATGCATGCGTGTTTTTTCGTTTGATCCTCGTGCTAAAGCAGTGCTAGTCGATTGTATGTAGTTGTAGGCCCTATTGTGTTGACTACGAGCTATAATTGGAAGCGTTGCTTGCTATACCCTGGCCGTGGAGTTATGTTTAATTAGCTTTTTTTGACAGATGTATTTATTTATAAGATCAGGCTTGCATGTAAAGTAATATAGATGTGAAACTAACTAGCTAATGCGTTTTGCTGCTACACGTATCACAGTATTGAAGATTCTGTTTATGTATTAGAAAAACGTACTACAGCTTCGAAACAGAGTGCAGATAAAAATTGAAGAAAGTGAATACGGTACAACTTCGGCGAGCAGACTTAAAGGTTTTAAGTGTGTACAGCATTCCCAGAGCAGCGTTGAAACCATTTAATTTAGGACTAACCTCATGTCCATGTAATAATGTCTGATAAAAACTGTCAGGGATTATTAACTACTTTTATAGGTTGTTACAATATAATCGTTCAAGGTGAAGACGATGAGATGGTAGTATCTCAAAATCTCGAAGATGGTGATGCTCTCTATGAAATTTCAAAATAAAATAGATTACATCACTCTTATTTTCAGATTAGAAATTTTTTAAACCGTTTAGTTGACGTTGCTATTAATCCCATGTATGCGGCAGAAGTGTTGAGATGCTTGAAATCGATCCCCAGCCACAAGAAGAATGTGTTTTCGATTTGTATGTGCTTCTAATCAACTACCCAGACACGCACCTCGACCGTGTGTGATTATCGTAAACACGGATCCTGCAAACAAACCAGACCAGCATTGGACCTCTATCTACATTGACGAGAGTGGTAACAGGGGGTTTTTTGAGTTTCAAGCCTACTTGTTTCTCAAGGTTAACAATTTTCTCAAGGTAGAATGAATATGCTGTTGTGAAATAAAATTTCGTGTATAGATAAAACATATAGTCTACAAATGGTAATTAATAGAAAACATTTTTTAATAACCTTTTTTCTTAGCATAATAAAAATAGACATAAACCAATATACGTCAGCTTAAACTCAAGTGTACATTTTTTATAAAAGTTGCTCGCAAGGCTAACTGCGAGGTAAACTTCGTAACCTATGACTAGCTAACTTCAAGACCAACTTGTTTCTCATGACTAACAATTTTCTCAATGTGGAATAACCACGTTTTTGCAAAAACGTCTTATGTAATAGCATTGTCTGCCCCTTACAGATAAATTCTTTGTGTTTAAAACTGTTTCCTTGTTCTGGATGTATATTTATAAACCTTCATGTTAATTATACTAGAATTTTTGAAATATCATTCGTATATAAGAATAATACAAGGTTTGCTTTAAACGATCTTCATCGTATACTTTAACAGTTAACCTTTTTTCAGATAGTTGATCGCCCCATTAAAATGGAGCGTTAATAGTTTATAGAAGTACGGGTGTAAATAAAAAACACGCTACATAGCGATTGTGTTATAAACTAGTGGAGGTCTATTAATTCGTGTATAAGTTGAAGTTATGTAAGTAGAAGGTTACAACCGGTAATTAAAAAGAAAGTGTAATAACACATATTACAACAACAAATAATACAGGTCCACTTACACATTATATATATATATATATATATATATATATATATATATATATATATATATATATATATATATATTGAAATAATTACTTGAAATAAAACGGCGTATCAACTCTAATAATATATTTTTTTAAATTATTATTATAAAAGCTTGTAATATATCAGGTTACAGCTTTAAGATCATCATCTTATAAGTTACATTATGTTGGGGCACGCATACAATTGCACTCTTCGGCGAAACGTGTTAACATATAATCAGTGTATAAATAAATTTCGTATGTTAAACAACCTGTAGATAGGCATTAAAATAAATATAATAACAATCTCATTGGTAAAAATACGCTAATAAAATAAAATGGGGAAATACAGTCAATGTGTACGTGATTATTATTATCTAATCAATTCTTTAAATAATATCTGATAAAACAAGTTCTAATAAATGTTAATAGTAAAAACACAAAATTAAATAAACCATCTTTTACATCATTTCCCAGGGGTTAAAAAATAATTAATTAATCAAAATAATTAAAGATCATCATCTTAAAGCTATCAGCTTAAGAATTTCCCTAGGATAATTAATTAATAAAATAATTGAAAGATCATCATCTTATATTAATAAAAATAATTAAAAGATCACCATCTCAAAATAAGGGTAATAAATACGGTCCTTCACGTACGCCATTAAAAATCAAAAACTTTAATTAGGGTTGAAAACACGGTCTCATACGGAGGTATGTAAAAATAGGGGTGAAAAAACACGTCCTACACGTAAGCGAGTAAAAATAAGGGTGGAAAATCCGGTCCCCCACGTGGGCATATAAAACAGTGAAAGGGGGCGGGGCTTGTGACGTAAAAAAGAGGAGTGGGGATAGTGTCCGTCTTCTACTGATGCTGCTAAAGTATCAAATGAAACAGTAAACTTTTTTAATATAGTACAAGAACTCTACGTTTTTTCTCTTCCTCCACAAAAAGATGGAATATTATTAAAAAAAATTAAATCTAAAACCCCTAAGTGATACTAGATTGTCAAATAAGGTAGATGCTATAAAGCCATTAAAATTTCATTTAATTAAAATTTGTGAGAGTCTTCTAGAAATAGCTGATAACGATACTTTTAACATAGAAAGTAGGCATAAAGCAAGTTCTTTACTATTAAATATCAAATCATTTAAATTTATTTGTAGTGTGATTATTTGGTATGATGTTTTATTTCAGATTAATATTGTAAGCAAAATGATGCAAAGTGTAACAATTGACATTAAAGTAAGTTAAAACTATTTAAAGAATTTAGTCGATCATTTCAAAAATTATAGAAATGATAATTTTTTTGAGGAAATATTTGCTCAAGCGGTAAAATTAGCCGCCGATCTTGAGATAGAGCAAGATTTTCCCGCAATCAATACTACTAGACGAAAATATAAACCAAAGTTTTTTGATTATGAACATAGGGATGAAGCACCTCAAAATGCCAAAACCGTGTTTAAAGTTAATTTTTTTTAAGAGTAATTGATCAAGTACTAAGTTCTTTAAATAGTAGATTTGATATGATCTCTAATTATGACAACGTTTTTGGTTTTTTTAGTAATATTTTTACATTATGTGACGATGATCTACTAAAGAACTGCCAAGCTCTACAACAGAAGCTCACTGATGCGGTAAAGATGGAGGCTGATATTGAGGCAGATATTTTGTTTAACGAGATTAAAGCTTTAAGTTATTTTCAATTCCTCATTCTTCAAATCCTCTGGATATATTGCAACCTAATAAAAGTTGTAGTTTTAAATAACGGATTAAAGATGTTTTTTTTTTTGTTATTAATTAATAATTTATTAATTATTATTTCCAATAAAAATTAAATTAAAAAAAAAGTTTCTGTTGTTTTATTATAAAATAAAAAAAAATATTTTTTTTATAACTGGATTCCGTACATTAATAAAGTGCGCCAAAATAATGTCCCGCGCGCGGGCACCGCTCAGCCTTGCGGGGGCCCTGCACCTTGTCCTCTTAACGTACGCAAGCTCCCATTCCGTACAGAACCGAACTCCTTTCAAACCAATTGTGGAACTAACTGTAAGACTGAATTATTTTAAAGTAATAATAAACTATGATGATTACATAAAATGAATACAACGTTACAAACAAGGATATGAAATCTACAGTAGTTACACATGTATTTATTTTATTGTCACGAGAACATATAAAAGTTGACTCACATTAGCAATAAGAATGCATGAAGGTGATAAAAAAACCCACGGATTTATTCTAAAAACTACCGGAATGTAGATTCCAGTAAAATATAAAACGTTTATGATAGCTTCAAGCTTTAAGGAACTAAAAACAGAAATTATCTCATACTTAAAACGAAAAAGTTCCACTTATATAAAGATAAATAAGATTGATAATTCTTTTTTATATAAAGTGTTTGCAAGGTTGTGTTTATGCAGTCTAATTCACATTGCGATCATGGCATGTCTCTTGTTAATATTTACGCTTCTTGTGGTAAGCATATACCTACCTACGAGTTCAAAAGATGTTTTTGCAGCATATTTTGCAGATTGAAGGTGTATTTGGAATAAAGGTTGTAGAACCAAGTTTTAGAGTTGCGGGAAGTGAAATTGCTGAAAAACATTCCATTCCCTATCAGGTACGTATATTCGTTTGTGTCTGCAATTATACGTATATATTCAAAGATCGTGTGAAGAATCTTCAGTGATCACTTCTTTTTAGGCTGATGTTATCATTGATTTTCATAATTCTGAAACTCTTTACCGTACGGGGACTTTAATTTCTCGAAATTATGTATTAACAGCTGCCAACTGTGTTGTTAAGTATGTTAATTCATAACATGTTAGTTTTGTGCTATATTTAGTGTTTCAGTTCTTCCAAAATTACAGTTGTAATGGGTGTGTACAATGTTGAAGATAAGAATGAGGCTACTAGGCGAACATATTTAGGTGATTCGTACATAGCTCATTCCCACTATGATAAAAATACAGGAACAAATGATATTGCTGTGATCCATTTGAATCAATCTTCGGAAATTAACGGTAAATTTTATCATGACTATTACTGTTTGGTTCATAACGCGTCTTGCAGATTACATCCAGCTAGCAATCTTACCACGGTTTAATTACATATTTACAAAACCTCTTTATGGCAAAGAAGCTAGAGTTAGCGGTTGGGGGAATGTTGAGGCAGGTTCTGATTTAGAACACTCAATATTACGTTACGCTAATATAACGATTCAGCGTTATCATCATTGTTTGTCTCATTTTCCACATGCTGATTTTAAACAATTGTGCAGTACACATCCTACTAGGTTTTTTGAAATCAGTGATATTGGTGCACCTCTAGTGTTGGGAAAAGTTCAGGTAGGTTGATAATGGTAGAGTAATTATTTTTAATGCAAAATTGAAATAAAATTTGATCATTTCATCCAATGGTAAAATTGGTTGTATCATCGTTAGGTCAAATAATTTAACTAAAATGAATTTTTCGAAAGAAACAAGGGTTAGCAATAAACGTAAGAGTATGCAGCAATTGGAAAATTTTCACATTATTTATTCTAAAGGAACTTTACGTAACTCCTCTAAAAATAAGAAAAATTTTCTAATATCCGTTTTGACTAGTCAATGTAGACCACAATTTTATTTGAGTACTACTGTTGTGCTTAGGAATATAATATGAAATATACTGATTTATTTTTTAATGACAGGTTGGAATTGCTGTAGCGACAAATATTGTAAATGAAAAAGAACAAAGCCCACAACTGTATACTAGACTTGATTTATATTTACTGTGGCTTGCAATCCATACTGATGCTAAGATCGAATGGTAAAAATACATGTAAACATATTTAATGCATTATACTTATACAGATTTATAAATTACATTTGATAATAAAGTAGTTCTAGTATTTATACCCATAAACCCATGACAAACCGCATTTCAATTTCTTAAGACCATATAGTATCCCTTAAAAACATTTGAAAGTATGGCCATTTTGAAGCAATTCTTTCGTCGGCACCATCACCAGACATGATTTGTACTGGATTTTTGAATACTTTACGAAACGTATTCCTTCATTTTTTCTTCAGATCCTCAACTGCAAAAAATAATAAAAAATATTTTTATTATTTTGTTTCATTTAGAATTGGAAGCAATACGGTTGGACAAATTGTGCATAATACATACCAAATATTTTGAGAATGTTTGCAGGAGACCCATATGTCGTTTCCATTAAATGAAGCAACCACTTTGATAGCCAACAAGTTTCTGAAAAGGTGGAAATTTCCTAACTCTTTCGGGTGGGTAGTTTCTACCGTAATTGCAAACAATCTTTTCAATCGTTTTGCAAGGACTAGCTGGGCCAGATTACAAATTTATTTGTATAGATGTCAGAGCTTACGGAAAATAGGGTGATGGTGAAATTTTCTAACCTCTCTGGACAACTTGAAAACAATATCAAATCAAACAAACTGTTAAATGGAACAGATACTCCTTTACCCTGTATTATTCTAGGAGATGAAGCATATCCATTAGAAAAGGCATTAAGGAACAACATGTACGAGTACCACAATTTAACTACCACAATAATCAACGCCTTAGTACCGAAAACAGAAGTAGAGCGGTGTTCTCTGAACATCACGTTGGTAGTAGTTTGGTTGTCTTTTGCCCCACAAGCAAGTTTTTTACGAATTAATTCTATAAGTTATTCAGTGTTCTTGTTTAACAGTTATACAGCTATCTAAGTTCACTTGCGAGTTCACATAAACGGGATTGATTCGCATGTCGCAACTACACGCTCATATACGGACGCTACTGTGCGATGGTGTGCCTAAACCAAGCTGTTGGTACTATTCGTGAGAGAATCCTTACGATAACATAGCTGAAACAAAAAAGTCCCGACAAAGAAGCTCCACAACAGAATCACATCGACACAAACAGCTTGCTAACATCATATTATGTGCATTTACTAACATATCAACGAAGTTAAATCATTTAGATCTCTTCAAAATGAACATGAATGTATGGAACACATTTTTAATGAATTTATTACATATTGGAAACCTTCTTTTTGCCATAATAGTTTTTACATTATCGTTCTTTAGCACCAACACTAGCTGGATTCACATTAAACCAACTAAACCCTATACCATATTTTTTTCAAAAGAAATTACTTATATTATCCTTATTTTTAATTTTTACCTTCCAACCTACATACACATATGTAGGTATAGAAGGTTATGCACACGACTTTTTTGCACTACCACTAAATCGACTTATTAGCTTATTTTACAACTGTTGGCCAAGTTATGTGTGTGATCCTGTGTGCGCACGTGCGTGTGTGTGTGTGTGTATCTGTGCGCGCGCGTGTGTGTGTGTGTGTGTGTGTGTGTACGTGCGAGCATGTGTGTGTGTGTGTGTGTGTGTGTGTGTGTGCGCGCGCGTGGGTGTGTGTGTCTGTGTCTGTGGCCGGGTCCGTGTCCGTGTCCGTGTCCGTGTCCGTGTCCGTGTCCGTGTCCGTGTCCGTGTCCGTGTCCGTGTCCGTGTCCGTGTCCGTGTCCGTGTCCGTGTCCGTGTCCGCGTCTTGCGCCCGCGTCCGCGTCCGCGTCCGCGTCTGCGTCTGCGTCTGCGTCTGCGTGTCTGTCTGCGTCTACGTTTACGTCTGCGCCTGTACCTGTGTCTAATAAATGTAATAACACTTCTTTTGATGGAAAACCTCTTGTAAGTAGAAGCAAAGGTGCATAAAAAGAAAATAGCACTTAGGCTACCCAATAAGGGCCATAGAATAGTATTTAGGACGTCAAAACTGTGTTAATGATCTATGACATTTTCCCTTTTTATTTACTTAAATTTAATAACGGGGAGCATATTTGAATGGAACTGTAGTGATTGTCATGATAATTTTCAAAAAATAGGGCTTTTAATAAAAAGATATCTACCATTTTCAATATGTTTGCAAGAAATTACAAAAAATTAAATAAGCCTTGAATGTAGCCGACAGTCAGTAGCGATACAAATAACATATCCTATTCAAATCATTATACACGTTCAAAACCTTATGTTTTGGTAAGAGGTTTATCTGTCACGCTTCTCTATAGGGTTTAATAAAACAATATCTAAGGGAAAAATGGTAGAAGTGGTTCTAGACAAGAAACGTCTTTCATTACGTAACGATGGTCCATCGACCTTGCTATTTGTACACCAAAAATAACACCTAGTTAGTTTGGACAGCAATGGAAGTCACAACCTAACTTACAGGAGAAGTGGTGTTTCAAACGCGTAAGATAGAAAGGGTGGAGAATATTAACACTTTTGTATTACCCGCAGCTACAGGTACAAAACTAAAGCTAAAACCAGCGCTAGACCGTGCTGTTCCGTCGTCGAATTCCAACATCGCAAACACAATACAAAAATTTGTTCAAATTAAAAAGAAATGAAAGCTGCTGCCACATTGAAAATCCCAAAAACAGTAGTGGAAAGTATACGCGAGCTACGGGAGTGTAGATCATAATACAGGTAATGTCTGAGAAAAATAAGGGTTTTGTAATCCGAAAACTAGAAATAGAGCGCCATTGCCAACATACTTAGTACAACGACAACCCTTTTTTCGACTTAGAGAAGGTTTACGACATGGTAGGAAATACGCTGTTACATCAAAGATTCACACATGGAAAATTAGAGGACACTTGGGTATTTGCATTAAATCCTTTCTGAGTGAAATAAATTTCAGGGTTCGGCTGGCCAACGAAGTGTTATTGGTCAGCGTTATGGCGTACGGCATCCCACAGAGATCGCGAATTAGAGTCACACTGTTCAGTATTGCTGTGAACTAAATTACGACTACTCTTAAAAATTCGAGCGGTCATTTTCAATACGTGCACATTGATATCTACTACAAAATTAGAGAGGAAAGCAATTATAAAATACAAAATGTTTAAAGATATTTTAACTTATTGAGTTCATTTCGCACTATTTTGCATCTTATCGGATATATGGTTAGCACGCAGGCTTATTATGTAGAAACGGGCTGTCGCATTTTCAGTTCTAGCGATCTAAAGGTGCTCGTGACACACGTGAGCTTTAAATGTTTTTTCTCAAGGAATTGTTTATATAGTATTCGCAAAACAATAGAACGTTAAGATTTTCGCGGGCAGAGGGACTTAGTTTTTGATTTCGTTTAGCTAGCTGGGAATGAGATGTTGAGAGAAGTAGCCAACAGTTTGTGTTGTAGACCGCGCGCAAAAAATTTACCTGTTAGCCAACGGGTTATTTCATCCATTCCGTGGAATTTTGTTGGTGTTGATGTTCGTCGACTTTTTCTCACGTTCTCATATTTTTTAATTTTGAAGAAAGGTAAAGTGTTGAGTTTCAGTGCTTATCTATTTTTTGGAGTAAAATCACCTTTAAGCGGATTATGCTATTCTGTTGTTTTGGTAAATTTGTATTCCATCAAGAAGGTCGTGCCGGTTTCCCTTGTGGTACATCGCGCGCAAAAATGTACCTGTTAGCCAACGGGTTATTTCATCCATTCTGTGGAATTTTGTTTGGTGTTGATGTTCGTCGACTTTTTCTCACGTTCTCATATTTTTTAATTTTGAAGAAAGATAAAGTGTTGAGTTTCAGTGCTTATCTATTTTTTGGAGTAAAGTCACCTTTAAGCGGATTATGCTATTCTTTTGTTTTGGTAAATTTGTTTTCCATCAAGATGGTCGTGCCGGTTTCCCTTGTGGTACATCACTACACACCCACAGCTTGTTCAGATGGACAAATGGTCGTTGTAAGTATATCGCTACCATAAGCTTTATGTATATAAAAGATAAAGAACATTGTGTAAATAAATTAATGTTTGTGTAGATAAACTCAGGTGAAGCGGTTGTTAAATTACCTGGTCTTGGCTTAAATATTTTCGCTGTTAAATTTGCGAATATAGGTTAAAGGAGTCGGTTAGTTGAAGTTGACGTTAGAAAAGTTGCTAAGTCCTGCAGGACCTTGTCCGTGAAAAGCAAGTGCAGGTTCATTGTTTTTTCCGATCAATTAGAGATAGTCAATTGTACGGAAATTACATCCAATTGCTCTAGCCAGGGAGGAAAAACTTAGACTGAAAATTTTGTTTGAAGCAAGATAATGAATCTTTTTTGTTTATTTTTGGTGATTTTAATAAAGTTTCTGTACTTGATTAAGCGGATGGACACGTTTTCTGTTATTTCGTTTTGTGGAATCGTGCTTCAGACGATTGATATAATTTTACCGAAGCTTACTCAACCATTTTACGTAATTTTTCAGACTGTGTGTTATTTTCTTTATTTTTATTATTGTACACTAATATTTACCTCTCGAAAATTTGTCAAATTTATGTTTTCTACGTTGTCATTATACCGATAAGGTGGTAATTAAAATTAAGGTATTAAGTTAGTTGATATTGGGAATTCTGAATCTTTCAAGCTTCATTCCAACGTTCACATTTAATATTTAAAATTTTACGTAAGAAAGGGCGTGTTTTACTTCCTTTCGGAAGTGAATTCATTTGTTTGTGACTGTATCATTTGAACAGATATTTTGATTACTTTTTTTCATTATCATAATATGTAGTGTTAATGAACTTTAAGCCTAGTATTTCGTTATAATATGTAAGTTCACATGTGATTTTCGCCCTATCTCACTGTAATAACATTATTTACGAATCATATAAATTCAGAAAAATAATATTTTGATTACGTTCCTGTTGCTAATTTACTAATAGTAGTTTTTGAGTTACACGACCTCACAGCGGCAACGTTTATTATGATTTTGATGAAGGCTTTTAACGTTTGATTGTTTTACTAGTTTCTTTAAAACAAAGAATCTCACTGATAAGAATTAGCGTACAGTAAAATTACAGTAAATAAGGTTGTTGACCTATCAACTGGTCTTTTAGCACGTCATTTTATGTTGATTACGTGCGAATATTTTGAAACTTTTACAGGAAGCACCGGACCAGGGCTTCTATTTTACCGATACACCTGGTTTATGCGACGTAAGGTAAGCAAATTTTTTGTTTATTTTAAACTTTGATGTAGAATACTTGCATTTATGTGCTTACATCCCGATATTTTCGATTATATACAAACTGGCGTCCTTTGATACTTGACCTTCCCTTATTGTGACTTATATTTTACGAATTATCCTACCTGTAAATTAATATCACGCCCACCCCTAATATCAAATAAATATCACGCCCACCCTAACCACTGAACTATCTCCCCCTTATTTTATCTATTACATCAGATTCTACTGAAATTTTCTCACGTAACAGTGAAATTCACAGGCAGATTTGGTGGCAGTCATTCTGGAAAATTTACAGCGAATTCTGGAGTTCCACAGGACTCGAACTTAGGAACGCTGTAGTTTATAATATTTTTAATGCAAATATTTGAAAACGATCTAAAGTTTTACAGAAGCATTGTTACCCAATGATGATTTTCTGAATTTAGCCCAGGACTATCAAGCAATATTTAATTGGTCCCTTAATAATAACTTGTAATTCAACTTTAACAAATGATTAATTATGTGTTGTTTTTAAAGAGTTGCCTACAATTTATGCTGATTGATTCCATCGGTTGAAAAAATCTAGGAGTGACGTATGATAGTAATTTAAACTACACTGTGTATATTGATAACATTGTAAAAAGGAACCATGGTGTCCTTCGTTTTATGATGAGAAGTTCGCATATTTTTAACACATTATAGACCATATTAAGGCTATTTTATACCTTAGTTACACGTATCTTATAATATGCTTCTACTATATGGGATCACATCACTACAAACGAAATTAAAAGTATAGAAAAAATACAGCATTAATTCAAATAATATTAGTGTATTCGAAGAAAGACAAGTATCTAGATTATCACATTATACATACAATTAATCTTAGAAAAGGATTTAGATTAGTAAGTTTAGATAATCGTGGAAAACTAAACCTTGTAATCGTATTATCTAAAACTTGGAATAATCTTATGGATGACTCATTTCTGGTATCACATCTACAATTACGTTGCGCCAAGAAAATTGCGCCTACAGTTATGTTTCCTACGCTGATGATGTTCTCCCTTAATAAGCATGGTCCACGTAGTGCTTATACAAGCAATAGATTACTTTCTTATTTTTACACAGTAACCAATTTTTACAGACTTGGAACGAAGTTTTAAAAGGGATGTGAACCCATTATTTTCCTTTTTTATTTTGTAAGAACGTGAATTTTTTTGCGAACTTTTCCTGATTACAACGTTTTTCTACAATTACATAAGTTTTCAATATTCATATTTTTTATATATAAATATTCATTTTGCGTTCCTAAAAACTAAACACGATTGTAAAGATGGACATAGATAATAAAATAAATAACGGGTAATTGAATTATTGCATGACAATATAAGTAAATTGCTGGTATTTATTATGACAGCCTTGCAGCGGCTTTGTTAAAATCTCAAAAATATACATCTTGTAATTTTAATCTCTTTGCGGAATCTGTATTAGATATTCAGTTTTATTACAGACCAAAGGTATTACGTACTTCCTACTATAACAGGTATTTACTATTTACCTGATTAAATTGTAGTAGGTATACATTGCTTGGATTATTAAAATTTATAAACGAATATGTTTTCAACATTCGGTACCTTAGAAGTATGATTTATTGGACTCAGACATTACGTGCTGTACAATACCAACTTGTATTTAGGGCTAATAACTAATACCTACTTATTTAATGTACCTACCTACGCATGAATTAACTTCTGCAAATTAGTACAAAAGATCCATGTCCTTTTAAGAATTCTTAAGCCGGCGACAGCAAGTGTCGGCATTTTTGTAGAGGAACTAAAAAGCAATAAACAATTTTTTTAAACTTGATTTGCAAATTACAAAAGATTTTAGATATTCCGTCAAATACTGCAATACTCAAGAACACGTGGATGAAGTAGAATCTAGGTAGAATAAATGCTACTTTAATTGAAGATTAGGTAACGTGGATTATTTCATTCAAGGATTGTAAATAAAAAATAAAAATAAGAAAGAATACCGTGACACTTCCTTACATTATTTATTCAACCTGTATAAATGTACAATACAAGAGAACAAAGTAAACTTAACGCAGCGGGTGACAGTGCAGCGAAATATACGTACGATGTTCATTAAAATTTTAAATCAATACATTCCAGTTTTCAAACATTTTTTCTTTAAGGGTATCTTTAAAAATTCAATAAGATACATAAAAAAGTATCGAAAGTAAGATATCGATACAATTTCAAAAATGTATCTTATTCCTAGCTATTTTCATAAAAAGTATCTCGATACTGGTATCGAGATACTTTAAAGTAAGATACTTCCATCAGCGTGAAGACAGCAGCTAGAGATAGCCGCCAAACTTCTCACCTCTGGACTAAACCAAGTACTGAAGAAAAGGAAAACATTATTAGCGTTTTAAGGGATGTTCAGCAGAATGATCACAACTACGCTGAAGCACAGTAACATTATTATTTTATAGGAATATCACATCATTTGCATTACTTTACATTTATGTAAAGCAGAATATATTAGGTTAGCTTATGCTAAGTTAGTAAGTTATGTAAAAACCAAGTTTTGAAACGCTAGTGAAACCTACCGTTCCCATACAAAACTAATTTCGGTATAACTCGTAAGTAGGTTTCTATGGGATTAATATTGAAGGGTTTATTAATCTGCAGCTCAATAATTTTAATGAGTGCAATCAGGTTTCGTTCTTAGGACATAATTAAACTGACGTGTACCAGTCTTGCATGCTAACAGTGTTTTTATTGTTTTATACTCAAAGGATTTCTTCTTAATCGTAGAAATTCACTATGAGCAGTTTTTTTTTTAGTTTTGTTTCTTTTTGTACATGCATACCTTTCCATGAAAATAATGTGGCGATTTAGTATGTTATATATTTTATATTATAAAAATATGTAGATATTAATAGTTTAGTTTTATTTTTTGTATCATTCTTGGATTTTAAGGTTTGTATGAAATAAGAATAAAAGAAGAGTGGAAGTATAAGGCTCTAATTCTATGTTATTTATTTAATTAATATTGTGCCTTGTTTTATGGAACTTTTTTAAAGCAGAAGCTATTAATGAGTTAAATTAATAAGTAAATTAAATTAAATATGCTTACAATAAGCATTTTATTAAATTGTTTGAGAAAAACTGATGATTTTGTGTTTATTTTACACCTTTTAAACATTTTCCAAATTTGAGCGTTGATTATTTTCATACATACGATATTGACTATAGCTAGTTTAATGTCGATGCATCCCTGTACGGTTGGTTGCCAAACCACCTCGCAGCCTTCCGGTCTACACCGCTTCATTCTTTGCACGTTGACTGGTAAGTGCCACCTGATGTTGGAAACGAAAACTAAATTTTACGGTTTACTTTTGGTGGAGTGTTTCGCGGCAGTAAAATTTTTGGTTGTAATCATGATAACATAACCTCAACCTGTCTAAAAAATGGAAAATTAAAAAGGAAAACTAAAATCTACGGTAACCTAGGATTCTCTCAATGGGTTGTAGAGTACTTTGACTTGGATTCTAGGTTACAATAAATTTTCAAGTTTTTTCTTTATCTCGATGACAGCCAAAAATTTTACTGTCGCGAGACACTCGTTTTTTAATTTATAACAAGTCTAACCTATTATTTTAATTTGAATTTTCATAAATGTTAAGATTTATTTTAGTTAAATATTTCCAATTAGTAATAGTTCTTCTTATAAAATACATTTTTGGCTTATCACAAGAAATGGTAGAACAAGGACGTGTACAGTATCAAGTTTGTATATTCTAATCATAAATGTTTAAATCCTTGTGTTTGTCTTAGTTATTACAGGAGCGTACAAATTTACCTAATTACGGTAGTTGTTGGAAATCAGCAATAGAACATATTGATGAAGGATGTCGATCACTTTCCGAAGAAACACAAAGCAGTATTGCCTTACATTTAGCAAACTGTTTTTTAGAAATGTCGGGGCATGAGAGTTACAACTGTGAATTAGAAAAGAAGGCAAATCTTAAACAAATATGTCTTAGCAGTATGTCAGACCGTGCTTTTAATGTGTATACAGAATTTTACACCCATACCCAAAATATTTGCTGGTTCTTACGTGGGCAAGTTTGGCAGGAAATGATTGCTGAGAATACATATAATGTTGGGAAACAATTACAAATTTCTGCTAAAAATCAGGAAGATATTTTAAAAGTACAAAGGGAAAGCCTACAATTACAAGAGAGATTACTACAGCACGGACATAATTTAGAAAAAATAATGGAAGATTTTTATGTCTCAACATTGCAACATCAAGAAATATTGTCAGTAATGTCTTCAAGCATGAATAATTTACAGTCATGGTTAATAGGTGAATTTTCTTGGATAGATATGTTAATATTTTATATCTGTACTTCAATCTTAATTATTATTTTGACATCAAGTAATCAAACATTGGCAGCTCGTTTTCCTATCTGGGTATTACTCATAATAAATATAGCTGCAGAACGTTTAATAAATTTATATGTTTTAAATAATTATGAGGCTAATGTGCAAGAGTTGCATGTTATTGTTCTAAAATATGTTTGGTTAGTACGTAAAATATTTTATGTTCTTGCCTTTTGTATATTAGCTTACACTGCTTATCATTATCACGATTTAAATAGGTTAAATAATCGCCTTCTGCAAACAATTTATGATCAGAATAGAACCTTGTTAAAACAATTATTGGAGATTAAAACAGAAGATAAGGTGGAAACTGATGTTTTAATTGTACAAGAAAGAAATTCTAAATCTCCATTTACTCAATCTTTTACATCTACACCTTTAATACATGAAACTTATAGCCATACACCCTTAAATCATGAAGTAAAAGTGCAGAGACGCAATAGGTATAATTTACGAAGTACAAATAGCACACCACAACCTTAGTACCTAGTTCAAGACATTGTAAGTAAATAAATTGATAACATTCCATTGTTTCTTTGAAGCATACATGCATTAAAACATTTTTTAAGTATATGTAAAAGTTAAAGTAAATTAGAAAGATAGAACAAGAAAAATAATAATTTTTGAAATTATTGTGTAATTACCTAACATTTCCTTTCTTACCTTCCAACCAATATATAGATATGTAGGTATAGAAGGTTATGCAATTGACTTTTTTTTAATAACGTTAAACCCACTTATTAGATCATTTTACGTTTTGCCAAGATCGGCTATAGTGTCTTTGTGTGTGGATATATGTTAGTATCCACGATAACTCCAGAATGACAACACGTACGTATTGTAAATTTTGTATTTAACAGGTTGACTCCCAGATAGGTCATATATAACTGCTAAGTCACTTTCGTCAGGTGGCACTGTGGTAATGTGACTATTATGTATTAAATTGTAATGTCTGCCAACATTCGTTTATAGGATTGGTTTATATGCGTTACATGACTGCTCTGGCACCTGAAGTAGGGCAAATGTCACCAATTTTTAAAAATAGTGACAACTTTTAAGTTAAGTTATTGAATATTTAGGAATGTACATTAATTTTTATCGTAATAAAAATGCCATGCAAGAAGAAATTTATTTATTATGGGCCAAATTGAAGCAATTAAGGCAATAGTGAGGTTGATTGTCGCAATCATTACAATATGTAGCGACTTTTTAACTTGATTTTTAGTCAGTTTTCCTTTTAGTTTTTGTCCATAGCATCCTTTACAATATCTTCTCACATTTACTGCCAAATCCTTTTTCAAGAATGTATGCATTTGCGTGGATTTTCCTGTTGATTGTTTCTTTTTCAAGTAAATCCCCCCGGCTCAATGTTTCCCCTCAATAGTGTTCTGATTAGTTCTTCTCGAAATTCAATAATTTTCATTTTCTTGTCAGCTAACTGGTTGTAAATAATATGGGCATTTACCAGAGTCACGCCCATTAGAAAGTCCATAGCAAGCCTTCAGTACAATTTTCTAGGTGGTCATAACTCGACATTTGGTCAGACAAATCTATTGATGACTTGCCTTTATTGTATTCTATTATTGCTTTAGGTTTTTTTTATTGGTTCATTTCTTCTTTGAACATCTACAGTCTCTGTAGTGTGTTTTGTTGTCAAACGAAGTACGTCCCTTTTATCAAACCATTTCATGACGCACACACCTTGCTCGTTCACGAAGCCAAACACTTCACCTTTTTTGTGTTGTTTGTTAACCACCTCTTTGGGAGTTCCCCGTTGACTTGATATCAGTATCCCTACATAATGTGTTTGTTTTTCAAGAAGTATGTTTGTGAGTTCAAGACGTATAAAAGTTATTTGCGATAATGGTCCTTCCACAATTTAGCAAATCTTTGGATAAATTTATAACAATATTTGTCGGAAGAGAAGCATTTCTCGTATCCTTCTCTCCGTTGTTGCTGAAAAGCTTAAACAATTTGATACCGTACTTGTGGGTTTTTTTGGGAATATATTATTTGAAGAGGGGTCGGCCTTGGAAAGGAACAACCGACTCATCTATGCAAAAAGTCCTGCCAGGCGTGTATGTATAGCTTGGTAGTTAGCTATCAGTTTTTCTAACAAAGGCTGAACTTTGTGCAAACGGACTACCTCCGGGCAAGTATAGTATTGCCAGAAAAATGTCATGTCCTGAACAAAAGCTGAAACCTGTTTCTTGACGTTATCTTGGGAACACTACTATTTTTGTACAGCTCATCTTGACTCTAATACTTCTTGAGTGAATGCAATTTTACCATGCCCATGTAGAAAATAATTACTAGAAACCGTAACGTTTCTGTTCTATTTGTAGGCACCTATTGATGAAGTCTAGATTCCTTACTGGCGTCCTCTTTGTCAAAATCTGTGTTGCGTATAGGTTTGTTTGTCACCATTTCGCCAATAATTTGATTATCGACAAATGCACTGTAGCAACTATACGGCGTCAAATTATTGACAAAAACGGCTGCGTATAGTTCGGTGCCTATCCAGCTGCTCCAGAATAATAGATCTTGTGATTCCCAGCAGTCTTAGTCTATAAGTGGTGAGTAACTTTAGTGTCTGTTGTTTCGATTGACACTTCATTCGGTTCATCATTTGGAGACCGCACACTTTCCCGTAACACGGACTGTCCTTACCCTTCTCATTCACCTGATCTGATCTAATGCTTACGTATGGAGTATACTGAAACAGCCGTTTTTACGGAAAACCCACCAACAGCTATTAATCAACGCCGTGAAGAAAATTTGACATTTTTCAGAAGAATGCAACAGAGTATTTTTACAAACATGCATGGCAACCTTGTTAAGCGTTATGAGTAGGGGAGAAGGGGGCAGGTCCGGACATGGGGCACCTCCGGACAATTCAAATTTACCGCCAATAAATAATACTAGGATTGCCAATCCCTGGCAATCACATTTGTGCACCGTTTAAAATAGTGAACAGCAGGTCATGTGCCGTAAAAGTGAAAATTAAAAACGTTATATGCCAAAGTATTGAATACTGACTTTTGATATAAGGTTGACGTGTGTAGTAGTAAGGTCCTGCACTCGAAGTTTTGAAACTCAGGTAAGAATTAATAGTTTCACTAGAAAGAGGGCTGATTTTCATGTACCTAACCTCACAAAACTTTAACGGGTCCACGTGTATGTAGATGTTGTAGGAGTAAAACGCAATTATGTGCAACTGGGGCAGGTCCGGACAATTGATGTGGGGCAGGTTCGGACACTGTCCGAAACTGCCTCAGCTACACTTTCTGAAAGTATCCCATTGACTCTTGCAGTTTGTTGCTTCATTTGTTTATGACTTTGAGTAACACCTGATGACGATCGCTATAAATACTTCTTTTTAGTTTGCAGGATGGTGCGAACATACAAAAAAAAACGTCCCATCCGACCAGAAATTCCGAGCAACGTCTTGAAAATGCAGTACGAAATGTTATCAGCAAGACTATGTCTTTAAGAGCTGCTGCTATTACATTTAATATACCAAAATCTACTCTGTTCGATAGTGTCGTCAAAGCTAAAACAGTCGGAACGATAATGCCAGTGATTCAGGCAATGAGGGCGACGATGCAACAGAAGAGACCAGTATATCAAAATATGCCACACGGCAAGTTTTTCGCAAAATGAAGAAGTTGAGTTGGAGTTGTATCTGAAACAGTCTTCAAAATATGTTACGGTTTGACATATAAACTCTGCCGTGAGTTGGCTTTTGAATACGCTATTAAGTTGAATAAGAAATTACCGAAAAATTGGGAGATTAACAAAAAAGCAGGCATTGACTGGATGCAATGTTTCATGAAACGTCATCCAAGGCTTTCTAACCGCAAACCCGAAAACACCAGCATAGCAAGAGCTTCAGCTTTTAACAGAGTTAATGTGGAAGAATTCTTCAATAATTATACGGAAGTGCAGGCTAAATATAATTTTTCACCTAACCGCATATGGAATATAGACGAAACGGTGTTACAACAGTTCTTCAAGCACCCAGGGTTATAGCAGAAAGAGGTTCCAAAGCAGTAGGACAGTGTGTATCTGCCGAACGGGGATCTCTAGTCACAATGTGCAGAATAATTTCAGCTGCTGGTGGCTCAATTCCACCTCTTTACATCTTCCCTCGTATAAGAATGAAGGATCAGTTTTGTACGGCGCTGTTCCAGGAGCCGTTGGATTTGCTGAGAAATCTGGATGGATGTCTGCAAATATTTTTATAAAATTATTGGAGCATATAAAAAATCATACGAATTGCAACCCCTTGAATAAGATTCTGATTATGATGGATAATCACGAGACACACGTCTCTTTAAAAGCTATTTTATATGCAACCCCTGGACAAAGCAGTGTTTGCTCCCTTTAAATCCAAGTGTAAGGCATCTTTTAACGATTTCATACTGTCAAACCCTGGTAAACCGATTACCATTTATGATGTTGCTAAATTGACAGCTCTGCCATATCTGCAAACCTTCACTCCTTGTAACATAATTAGTAGTTTCAAGAACACTGGGTTATGGCCTATTAACTCATTAATATATACAGACGATGATTTCTGCGCCTCGTTCGCTACAGATCGTCCTGTCATTGAAAACGGCGATGATTTCTCTTCTACAAACATTATTGATACAAGGATTATTGTTACTTCCAATTTTGATAATGAAGTACAAAGTTCACCTGAAAGTCACGGTGTAGAAGCAATGGTGAGAGATATTTTGAAACAAACTATAGATGAAGCTACTAAACCCAAGATTAAAATACTATCTATTTCAACTATTGTAAAACCATGCGATGTAAAGCCATTACCTAAAGCTTGCCCCAGAAAACCAAGAGAAAGTCTACAGTAGGAAAATCAAGAGTCTACACCAGCACACCTGAAAAGAACCAAATTGAAGAATTGGAAAGAATAAGACAGTCAAAGTTGAAAAAACTAATACCAAGAGAAAATTGGTAGCAAAATTACATCAAAGAAAACGCAAAATGGTGAACACACAGTAAGTTCAAAGAGAAAATACAAGAAGACTAAAGTGGTTCTAGATGATATCTCATCGTCAGATTCTGACATAGACTTGCCGTTAAATGTCACAGCCGCTAAGTTTAAAAACAATTTGTCTGATTCTGATATCGACTTAGATTTTGAAGATGATAATGGCCAGATTAATGAACTTTTAGATGATGAAAAATCTTAAAGGATGACTATGTGTTGGTGAAGTTTGTAACAAAAAACGAATCCTACACTATGTTGGAAAAGTAGTTGAAGTATTAGAAAATGAAGAATTTCAGGTAAAATTTTTAAAGAAGTGTACGCAAGGATTTATATTTCCACAGATTGAAGACATTTCCAGTATTGAAGGAAAGGATGTTGTGTCAAAGTTGCCCAAACCCTCGACAACACCAGGAACATCCAGAATGGCATCTTACCTTCAATTTAATACCAGTTTTTTAGTTACGACATTCAGTAATGTTATAAATTCTTTTTTGTATTATTTCCTGCCTAATAAAATTTGTTAAAGAAAGCAGTTCTTAAAAAATTAAACTTTTTTTTCTGAAAAATGATTTAGTACTTTTATTTAGATTTGACAGGAAAACATTAAGTAAACATAACTATATTTACTAAAATTTTTGTAAATCTTTATGTCCAAAATTAATGGATATACAGCCGTTTGAAAATAGCTGTCCGAACCTACCCCCTTCTCCCTACTGCTCGGAACGCAATGGCGAACACTTTGAATACATTTTTTTTATCGCAGAAAGATTTAAAATTTACACTGCTTGAATTTTTGTTATTTTATTTTTCTTGTTTAATAAAGCTTCAGTTTCCAGTGTCCTTTGTTTTGGCGCATACAGTATGTTAGAGAATATTTGTTAAATTAATTATAATCGATTGTAGTTTGACTATAAAATCAAAATTTAGATTTGGCTTCTCCTTTGGTATAATTGGTTCATTTTATTTTCACATCTGCTTTATAATATGAGGAATATGTTTAAAGGTATCTGTCTTGATGTGTTAGTGTTGGTGTTCATTGGAAGCACAAGTTTTCTTAATCCATTTATGGCCAACCATAGCAAAGAATAACCAACCAAAATTTTATTTGATATTCATTTTAAGGCAACCATTTCTCTCCTATTATACGCTACAGTCCCTTTTTTTAAACACATTTCGTATATCTAATTATTTTAATAAATTACGTAAATGTTTTGTATTTATAAAGCAGTCCTTTTTTTGTCCAGTTTCTAACGTTTCATTGTTTTTAAGGACTTAATGAAAGACTGGAAAGTACGACAAACATAGCGCGACCTTCAGATAAGACACAATAGAATGACATCATAAGTTCTACAATTTACAATACTATTCTAGTTTTTTTTCTCGACTTAAATAAATAGCGCGCGATCCCACTTATGAGGCAGTATAAAGTGTCCAGTTTAGCGCAAAAAAAATTGCTTACGGCGGTGTCTTATACGTGTGGAAAGTAAATATACAGGTGTGTGTAAATAAATAAATAAATATATATATATATATATATATATATATATATATATATATATATATGTATATATAGTGTAAAAAGTTCGTTGGTTAAGTTAAGTGTTAATAAGTAACTGCTTTTAACTAAATAATCGTTATGTGTATCTAGCACCGCAGAAAATCAGAAAATACCAAAAATAAAGTGTACATTTAATAGAGATTTGGAAAGTGAATATCCATTTATTAAAAAGACAACTTCTGATAGTGATGCAAAAATGTTGTGCACAGTTTTCACACGTGGTGGAAACGTGGATGTTGTTCAACACATATCGACTCTTACGCAGAAAAAAATTACCTAATTATACATACCATATGAAGGTGTTTCTTACAAAACAATACCGATCTGGCAGTGTCGTGGTGACACGACCTGCTTAGCATTCGAGAGGTAATGAGTTCGATTCCCGTTGCCGTCTAGCTTGTATGAGGTTTTTTTAGGGTTTTTTCCTCATACACATGTAGCAGCGTGATCACTGCGCATATGCACACCGTGTGCGGCTACTTAGGCGAATACTGGGGTAGTATTTTCCCCTCAACCCTAACTCCGTTCCTTCCGATCCTATCCTGACCACACCCATCACACGTGTTTTCGTGTTGGTGTGTTTTGTATGTATGTTTTTGTGTTTGCATGTCTTCGCGCGCGCTTGTGCGTGCGTGAGTGAGTGAGTGCGTGCGTGCGTGTTTTAGTTTGCTCCTCGTGCTAAAGCAATAATAGTCGATTGTATGTAGTTGTAGGCAATATTGTGTTGACTAAAAGCCATAATTGGAAACGCTATGCCCAGTCCGTGGAGTTATGTTTAATTAGGTTTTTGACAGATGTATTTATGATAAGGTCAGGCTTGCATGTAAAATAATATAGAGGTGAAACTAGCTAGCTAACGTGTTTTGCTGCTACACGCATTACAATATTGAAGATTCTGTTTATGTATTAGAAAGCGTACTACAGTATCGAAACAGAATGCAGATAAAATTGAAGGAAATGAATACGGTACAGCTTCTGAGAACGAACTGAAAGATTTTTAAGAGTGTGCAGCATTTCCATAGCCCTGCTAAAACCAGTTAATTTAGAGATAACCTCATGTCCATGTAATAATAGTATCTGATAAAACTGTTGGGGGTTATTAGCTGCTTTATAGGTTGTTACAATATAATCGTTCAAGGTGAAGACAATGAGGTGAATGTATCTCAAAATCTCGATGATGGTGATGCTCTATGAAATTTCAAATAAATTAGATTACGTCACTCTTATTTCAGATTAGAACTTTTAAATCGTGTTAGTTAACATTGCTATTAATCTCAACTGGTAAAAATCCATATAACGTGAAGTACATATGTGTGTGTGTTAGTAAAATTTTTAAAATATTTGTAAGTGTTTTGAATGTAAATCTTATAAGTACAACATAATTGTTAAACACGAGTAGTAGTAATCAGGTTTTATGCATTACTTTCTAAATTAGTTAGTGATCGGAATGTAATAGCCAGTTTATATCCAACCATTCACAAAGCGTGTTTAGTGAAACTACATGAGGACACATTGTATACAAAATATTTTTTTACTTGATATTGCTAACAAAAATGTCGATAAAGATTTTTAAAATGTATTATTACTCTTATAGGATGACGTCATAAGATCAACTCTACAAATAGTTGGTACGTATTCGTGGATTTTAAACTTGTTATTGTTAATTCGCGTATAATAATAAAACCATTAAAACCCTTTGCCTTTTATTTCCATTATATCAGTTTGACATTCTTAAAAACATGTTAATTTAATTTAACTCTATGTTATATATAAATACTATTCCTTTCCAGTCTTTTTAATGGGGTTTTTATAACAGTTAACGAACACGTTTCTATGAAACAATTTTGTGTGTATGTAATTGAACATGCAAATAAATCAGATGTAATTTTCCGACTGTATGGGTGGTGCCTGTTTAGAGAGAGAAATCTGCCTATACATAAACCATCATTGCATTAGGGTAGAAATTATTTATTATTTCACGTCATATTTAATTAGACTTTAATGTATTCAGTTTTGACTGTAATCTGGTTTCCGCAAACTGTAAGACATAATTTCGGTTGGTTGATTGAGATTGATCTGGTTGATTTGATCGAGCATGATTTGTTTGAGATTGATTGATTAATTAATTAATTGATTTGTTTGTGTGTGTGTGTGTGTGAGAAAGAGCCGAAAGAGGGAGAGGGAGAAACAAGATAGAGCAAGAGAGAGGTGTGTATTATCAACTTCTATTATAGAAAATGTTCATTAGTCTATACGCCACTAGATGGGAATATGATCAACTTTAATTCAAAGGGGCCAGGGCGCAGGCCCTCATACAAGTCCTGTCTTACAAGACTAGGGTCTCTTTATTAGAATACAATTTTGTATGACGGGGCGAAGGCCTGCAGCTGTAAGATTAAGTTAGAACCGCATACAATTGCACCAAGGTGGCCACGATAGGGGCTAAGCTCTACACTTGTCTTATAAGGTTAGGGTTCCCATACCATCTTTAGCCAGGGGGCGAAGGCCCGAGAACAAGTTTCGAACCCCAAAACGTTTCTTACAAGAACCTCCTTATTAGAAATACAACGTATAAATAAATTTCTCGTATAGGTAAAAGATCATCCGAACGTACCCAATAGCAATTGACCATTTTAAAACAATAGGATCGATACTTTTTATAATATCTTATTAGGGTAATTATGCAATTTCCAACATTGTATGCGTGTGAGTTTGCTTAACCTCCGGGGTACTACTCTTAATACAACCAAAAGGACCTTAATTAGGGTTAAAGCTGACCATCAAAAATCATCCTAAGACCAACTCCAGGTCCAAGTCCAAACCCCCCAACACCAACCCCTACATCTGCCCCTCACGTGAGCAAGTACAAAAAAATTGCTGTCAAAAAGGCTCTTAATACAACCAAAATAATCAGGGTGAAAAGGGCCTTCGAAAAGAAACCGTAGGGGTGGAAAAAACGCGCCCGACACGTGGGAGACCATAAAATATGGGTGAAAAAACATGTCCTACACGTGAGCGAGTAAAAATAAAAATAATTAGGGGTTGAAAAAGGCCTCCGAAAAGAAACCATAAAAAATAAGGGTGAAAAAACGCGTCCCCCACGTGGGCGGTCTTGTGACGTCAAAATCCAAGATGGCGGCCAAAGGTGTCTCACTACTACTGTTGTCATTTGCTCGGCTATAATGTCCCATACATGTTTCCTTTTTTCGCATTTGTAAATCCGTTTTGGTTGTCATGATAAAGGAATATTAACAATCTTGTCTCTGCGTCCGTTCAGAAAACTTCGCTGGAGGACGATTCTCCAGTATGCGACCAAGACGTCCTGGTTGATGCAGATGAATTTTGTCCATGCTATTCTAAAGTGCCTTCTGTACTTTTACGCCTGTCTAATAAGTATTGGGCACACATTATGTCTGATAATGATCGTGAATCTATTTTATAAATTGGTAATTTTATCAATAAGGTCATCTCTAGTCGCGCGGAAATATTCGTCATCCGTAACAAGAAAACTATAATCATCTCCCTCTTGTAATCCTAATTGTACACTACTTTAGCACACATTTTGTGTGTTAACGTTACAACGGCAAAAAAGTTAGAATAGAAACACGGATCGAATCTATGGAATACAAACTTTTAGCGATTTAGTGGGGCAAGGGGATTTCAATCACATTCAGAGAATAAGCTAAGTAGGGTTTGATCCTTACAAGCAACGAATGGGATCTTTGGAACCTAGTGTGACTTAACCCGTTATGATCTTAAAATTTTCCTGGAAAGAAAATGGTTACATAAAAAAAATGTTAAGTGTGCCCCTAAAAACTGAACGCCCTGTATGTATGAAAATATTTTGATGTTATGCTTCTAGAGGAACATGTTTTTTGGTAAAATGTTTAGTTTCTGGATACCGCCGAATTTCGCGAAAAAAGATATACGTAGCGTAAAGAGGAAGTTCCCAAATAGAAAAAATGAAAAAAATTGTTTTGTGGAAAACAGCCGTTTGTGTAAAATTTGAGATCAAAGTTTTCACAAAAATCGTAACCTTTAGCTATTGTACAGTAGGTTGCGCAACACAGTAACAAATTATAATATAATAAAGGAGACAATTACAGATGAAAATCTGAGCTAGTGGCATAGTGGTGACACGACCTGCTTAGCATTCTGAAGGTAATGAGTTCGATTCCCGTTACCATCTACCTTGTATGTTATTTTCAGGGAGTTTTCCTCATACACATGTAGCGGCATGCTCACTGCATATACGCACACCATGTGCGGCTACTTAGACGAATGCTGAGGTAGTATTTTTCCCTCTCAGAACCCTAACTCCGATCCTATCCTGGCCACACCCAACCTTAATCCCACCATGCAAATGTATGTATGTATGCTGGGAATCCATGATTGAGGTTGAAGAAGCTTGGAAAGCTCAAACAGCCCGCCCTCCTGCTTGGGGAAGGAATGAAATATGTAACCTTTCCTTTTTTTACAGCTGAAAAACCGTTTTTCCTTTAAGCGATCAGGAACAGGTTTCAATTCGCTTTGATGTCACATATAGCTTAGCTCATAGATGTGTTCTTCGAGTCAATTTCCTTTTGTCTTAACACCAACTAATGTCTATTGACCTCAAACAAAAGAAATGGATCTTATAAGTGACAAGTTCGAAAAAATTAGTGGTATAAAAAATGTGGTTGGTTGCATAGATGACACTCATTGAAATAAACAAACCTCGGTTGAATGAGGTTTCACATACAAATCCCAAGGGCTATCACAAGCAAGGTACTGTTAATGACAAGAAAAAATTTATAGATGTGTTTTGTGGGGAGTCTGGTTCTATGCACGATGCCAGACTTCTCCATAAATCAGAAATATATCAAAAAGTATGTGGGAACCCTAATGTTATGGGGAATAAAATAATATTAGGTGATTCTGTGTATCCAAATTTAGATTGACTCGTGACACTGTTGAAGGACAATGGTCGAATTTCTGCTAAACAAAAATTTAAAAAAAACGGGTTACAATTGAAAATAGTTTTGGGTTGCTTAAACATAAGTATAAAACTATCTTCCAAATTAATGACTGCTTCTATTTTACATAATATTTATATTGATGAACATATTACATTGAATTGGATTGGCTAGAGGAGGTTATATTTAATTCCATTGTTGAAAATGAAGGGATAACAAGGCAGCAGCAAATTATTTGTGAAATGTGTTCGGAATGACTAATACCAATGTTTCATTTTATAATTTTAAATAAAATACAATTCCTGTGCATTTATTTTTTCTAAAAAGAACACTAAAAAACATTAAAGCTACAAAAGGAACAAGAAATCAGTGTTATGAATTAGCATTCACTGATTTTCCAATAAGATTAATTTTTTTTGTCTAATCCGATAATTTCTTTCTGCAACTGGAGCCTTTCTTGATCTTTTTAGCCTTATATTCCCTCCTTTTTCTGTAACGTAATCTAGTGCAACGTCTTTGGCAGGTGTTTTTTTTTTATTTTCAATATGGTGTATGTTTAAGTTGTACAATGAAATGTTTCGATAAAGCTTACAGTTATGTTCGTCAGTAGTAATATTATCTTTCAAAATTAAAGACGTCGAAACAATTTTGAAAGATAATATTACTACAGGCAAAGATAGCTTCGTTTTGATGTATAGTAATAGTTTACTAATAAATTAATGAATACTTAATCTATTTGTTTGCAATATTTGATTATGTCTAACGATTTATTTAAACTATAGCTATATAATTACAAATAAACAATCAAGCAGTTCAATACCTAACCATCAAAACATAAATACTACATTACTATTTGGAGGTTATATTCATGTTGCATTTATAAAATCACTTCATAATTCTTTTTTAAATTCTTATGCATGATGCCATTAGTAACATGTTAACTTTAGAATTTATTTGTTTTAAGAAATAACTGCCACTTATAAATAAAGGGCTAGACAAACTGATGCCCCATAAAATAACATTGTCCATTACAAAAACCGATGTGTAGAAACTTTAATCAAACTTATGAAAGTCAATACTAAGAATTTTAATAGTATTAATTCTTAGCATCATGATATATCCAAATATTTCAATAATAAACAAATTCGATTATTACTTATCGATTATTCCCAACACTACTCTTAATGTGTAAATTTAAAAGCTTGGAAGATGGGGCATGCTAAAAAAAATATATTTTTTAAAATATTTAACAAGCATAGTAACAAAGAAAATATACATTATAAATACTTGTCTATACAAAATAGTGCATAAAAATCCTCTCATGACGGAATAAGCTGCTAGATGTTAGGTGAAATGGATATTTTATCCTTTTAATTTAGCAAGTTGAGCTTCAAGATCTTCGTCAGATATTGTAGATTTAGACCCTTCACCAATTTTATGTGCTGGAACATTCACCATCTGGAAACAAACATTAATTAAACATATCTACAATATAAACCTAAAATCACCTTTCCACTTATTTCTATGCCAATCTCATCGAGAACTTTTGAAACAAGGTTATCAGATTCTTCCTCATCACCAGATTCAGTTAAAATATCATCCAAAGTATCATTGACTATAAGGAGAAATACTTATTAATACTTGTAAACAAAAATTTTACAATATATACTCATTTCATCAGTCATGTCCATCTTCATTGTTTCTTTAGTAAAGTTATTCAAATTGGCAGCGATTTGTTCAGGCTTCATCATTTTATTCATATCAGACATAGTTTCGCCAGCTATTTTCATAGCATCTGCTAGTTTAATATTTGCACCCATTGCCTTATTTTGTTGACCTATGCTTTGTATTCGACCAGTTGCTGTGTATGTTCGTTGTTTTTGTTTACGTAGTTGCACCAATTGTTTAGCAAGTAATTTACACCCTTCATTGTTACCTTGTTGTGCGAGTCTTTTAATTTCTTGTTCCTTTAAAGTAAAAACTAAATTGTACGTTATACCGTATCTAAATAATCACCAATTTCTTTTCTTCAATTTCTAAATGTCGACGTTCCCTTTCAATATCCCTGGTTACTTTACGAAGTTGACGATCTGTTTGCCTTTGTTCCTCTGTAAAAATTAAAGATTTAGAATTTAATAACCACAAAATAATAATACCTTTTGGATCAGGCTTTGAAAACCAATTAAACATGGCTAATTTTGAGACTTATTCTTTAATATTTATTAATTGTATTATCAAAATTGTAAGTTTTGAAGGATACTGTAATTAGAAAATGGTATTCGATTTCGTCATTGCTAATTTTGTGCACTTTCAAGTTTGAGTATTGTGTGTTGCGTATAGTTAGGCGCTTTAATATCAATGAATTGATTTTCAAGCAGAAGTTTCCAATATGTTTATTGTGTATTTCAACATGTTGCAGGTATGATATAAACTTTCTTTTTGTGTTGTTATGGTCTGATATAGTGGAATTACAACAATGGTGTCATCCTGTGAATGGAAAGTTAGTTTTTCAAAGTAATTTAGTGTTTAAGGTACTGTTGGAGTTATCAAAAAATCATTTTTAGCATCTTATACGTGAATTAAGATTCATCAGAGACGACTTTATTAAAATGTTGCATTTTGATGTAAGCTTAACTGAGATCAAAATTTACTTTACTCATACACTTTTGTTGTCTTTAAATCTATGCATTAACGCGTTTTTGAAATGGTTTTAAAAACATATTTTATAGATATTTTCAATTTACCTTACCTTTATCGAAATTTGAACCAAACAAGTTGATTTAAAACGTTCAACATCAGTGATTTATTTTAATCTAAGCTAAAGTGACACTGTGGCGAATCTGCAGGTTTGACGGACTAACGTAGTGAGTGCGGGAAATACAGATGAGTCACAAAAAGTCATTTTGCTCCGCATAAAATATACTATTTTTTCTTCAGACGTTTTTTACACTTAAATGTGAAATAAGGAAATAGTTATTTACGTTATAAGTCCGGCACAACGGATATTACGGACGAATAAGTAATTAATTCGGACGAGGAGAAGCCAAGTCAGAATTTGTTTGCGTAATGAGTACGTAATATCCGGGTACCGGACGAATAACGTAGCGTACTTTATTACTGAAACTCCCTCAAAATTAAGAAGAACCAAAAATGCATTTGTTCAAACCTGCGCAAGCAAAAATGGATAATTGTCGTGGTTAGCAGAGTTGCTAGGGTTGTTTGTTTACAATTTGCAATCAGACAAAAAAGTAAAAATGTGTGATGAAATTATGAAGAATTCTGACGAAATCTTAGAAAAAAGGAAAGCAGCTACAGCAAAACTTATTCCCCTCAAGTCTGAGGAGCGTTACAATAAAGAATACCAGTTGTTTAATGAATGGCGGCGGCAATATGAAGTGAAAATAATTGATGAGGAAGCTATGCTGGCTTATTTATATGATTTGGTGAGTAGTTTTTCCGTGCTAAATACATAGTTCTAGTACAATGTGTTCCATTTCTAGCCCAAACAATACTGTGGTTCTTTGTGGAGCAAATATTCGTTGGTAAAATCAATGCTGCTTTTCTTTGAGGATATTGATATTTCAACATTTGCAAGATTGAAACCATTTTTAAAACATCATTCAGTTGGTCACCAAGTTAAATCAGAACAAGTTCTCGCCCGAGAAGAAGTTTATGAATTCAATAAAGCCAGCTTTGAATTGAGTTCTGTAAAAATCCTACCCTACCGTAAAAATGTGTTTTACTATCGACTACACTCTACCGTAAAACCCAATATTACAGTACAGTATGAAATAAAGTAATTAGGTTGTGAAAATGAGGAATAGATAGATTTACTTAGTGTGCTCTGGCAACCACCAGTAGACGTTGCTAGGTTTCGTTGAAAACAATGCATTAAACAAGTTGAAAATTGTGAAGATTCTCCGTGTTATTGTAAGTATTTAATTAAACTTTTTGTTCCTATTTGTGTAAATTAAAATATTACATTATTATTAATTTTATTAAATACATAAATAAAAAGTTTACCTCGAGTAGGATTCGAACCTACGACCTGTACTTTGCGAGAGTACCGCGCTAATCAACTGCGCCACCAAGGTTCAAGCCCCAATCGATGTAAATTTTGTCTTTATGTATGTAGAACTAATGTAAATTCTAAATATAATGAGATTACAGTCAAATTACTTATATTAATGGAATGTGAGCCTACAGGCTCACATTCCATTTTACTTCAACTTACGATTTTTTTCAAATTTTTGCAGCGACCAATTAAAATTTTCAAAATTTTGAACTCACAAGTACCGTCAGGATTTTTCACAGGGTCAATGTATGAAATAGGGGGAGATACCGTATGTAAATAATTAGAATAAAATTTTTGTATAATCATGTAATATTACTTTTTATTGATAATTAACGTCGTGATAGTGTAGAAAACAATTTTTTTTCTCATTGGAACATAAATATGTACCACAGACACTGCATTTACTATGCGGACGAGACTGAATAGCACAGGTACTGCAATACTCGTATCGACACCTTCTTCATCATATATAACCCAATGGCTCTCTTTATTGTAATCATCAACAATTGGAGGAGATTTTACTAATAGTTTATCCCCGTCTTTCTCTGTACGCTTTACACTACTTTCTTCAGTCTCATGAAAGTTTGTTGCAAGATAAACCACCCGATTATCCTTCCATTTATAGATTACTATATTGGTGTTGAAGTTACGGTAATCGTAATTTCCTCGTTTCATTGCTTTGTCTTCAGCCGAGTCTTTGGGATATCTTTTCTGTTCTGACGAATTGTTCCATATGAAAGGGTGTCATTTACACGAAGCTTTTCCAACAATGAAATCGAAGTAAAGTAATTATCGAAGTAAATCTTCTTCGTTCCCCAGTATATTTTTTTTAGAGATAAAACGACATGTTCTCCAAGACCATAGCTACGGAATTCCTCTTCAAGTTCTTAATTTTTTCCTTGATAAACTTCAAATTTGGCTGTATAGCCATTTTGATCCGCAAGATTGCAAATTTTGTATCCACGCTTTATTGGTTCTTATAACCTCCTTCCTTTGTGTCTGGGTGAGTTTTTATATAACCGCCCTTCTTTGGGTGTAACCCAGCGCGGTTTTATTTTGCCTCGGCTAAGCTCAGTCGTGTTTATATATTTCTTACTAAACGGGGTGTGGATTCGTACTTTTCAGTGGGCTTAACACTGTCACTTTAAATAATTATACTAAAGCGGTTTAAGATGTATATTATTTTGTAATTTTACAATAATATTAATAACAAACTATACTAAAACTAAATATAATCGGTATCAGCGGGGTCCTTCTGCTCTCGCCTGGGGGATTCTGCCAATCCTAGTTATTGGGTACGAAGAATTTACATCAGTTCTACATACATAAAGACAAAATTTACATCGATTGGGGCTTGAACCTTGGTGGCGCAGTTGGTTAGCGCGGTACTCTAGCAAAGTACAGGTCGTGTGTTTCCAAGCAACATTATATGTTACTCAGAATCGAAGGTATTTATATTTCGAAAATCATCATTACACTTTTTATATTACTGATACAATAGAAAATAGATGTTCAAGTTGAATTACACAGTTGTGATTGCTTAAAGCTTTTCCCCACGCCGTTGGATGGCGTTTAAATCACCGAAAAAATCTGATTGTCTCATTATTTTTGAATCACCGAGTCCTTCCGAAAATATTCGAATAAGTCGCGTTTATTTTTGCAACCTGCAGGTCATGTGGAGATCATCTGTCATATCTATGGTATGTGCACAGTTATTAATCTTAATGCTTTCTTTAGAGCTTTATACCGTGGTATGTGTTAAGTGTTATTGTGTTTGCATCATAGATAAATCTACGGTTTACATTTCATATTTTCTACTGTGTAACGTTTTTTTAAAGCGTATACATCATTTTTCGAATCCAAACAAATTCAAGGTTCTGTTTAAAAAGTGGATTGACTTGTGTGGTAATAGGAATTTGCTCCAAATAGTAAACTAAGAAAACCAGCGTATCCACAGCTAAAATTACCAGGTAAGTTTATAACAATATTGCTTTATAAATTGCTTTATGCAATTAAGATAGGTAATTGATAATTTCAAAAGCACGAAGTCGAAGATTCAACAGTTACAGAAAAATGCAAGTTTAATTTTTTTTTATTCATATCTTTTTTAAAGCAAAATTTTGTCCTTTTTCTAGTTTAAAACATGGATAATCCACTTCCATCAACGTCAACCGAAGCTATTTCTATTACAGAAAGCCATGGGGAATATATTCCTAAAATCATTGAGTAGTCTAACATATTAACCACTCCACCCCCTAACGCAAGTAAGTTTTAAAAATAAAACTTCATTTTAATTAAAATTAAAAACTTTTACTTATAGTTTATTACTGAAATTTAAAATTGTGAGAAAAAAATTGCTTCATGATACTTGATATTGGTAAATTTTGATCTGAATTAATAGTAACTACGGCGTGATTTTTTAACAAGCAAACTACAGAAAGCCCGGGGTAACCTGAATCAAATGTGTTAGTTAAAAGTTAAAACTAAAAAAAAAATTACATGGCAGTCATACCTCAGAGAAACTATAATTTGCTGTTGCTTAATGCAGATACATCTTATTCAGGCTTTGTTTGTATGCATTTACTATATAAGTATTTGATTTTACGAAACAAACTCTAAAGTGGGTATAAGTAAATTGATATTTTTTTAAGGATCCCAACAAAGATCTACATTACTAGATTCCATTGGTTATTCCATGAAAAAACATTTATCACCAAAGAAAAAATTTACTATCGTGAAATTGTCAAGTTGAGAAGAGAGGTCGGAAGGATGAAAAAATCGTCTATTTCTTTTAGACTCAGATTAAAGAAGCCGCAAGGCTGTATCAGGTAAGCAGAGTTTTGCATACAATGAATATGTATCCTGTGGCTTAAAGATTCTTTGAATGTCAATGGGAGAATCATACGAAGAAGCCAAAAGGACGAAAATTCACCAATGCTGGTAAAACGCTTGCATTGGCGTTATACAAACAAAGCGGATCAGCATATAGATTTTTATCCTCAATTTTTGTGTTACCATCAAAACAATTACTAGCTGGCTTTTTAAACAAAGTGGACATTAAATCAGGGTTTAGTGAAGCAATATTTGAATTGCTAAAATCTACTTTTGTAAAAAGCAAATGTAAGCTGGGTTATCCATGTTATTTATGAGTACTAATAGATTGTAATCTCTCCTGGAATTATGATTTTAGTAATCTGATAAAAAAATTGCCTTCATCTTGTTTTGTAATTTGGAGATTAAGAAACATTACCAATATGTCTACCATAATAGCATCACTTTATATTTTAAATTGTGTTATGTATGTTAGGTGCAATATTCTTAAGTATGATAAAATTTTAAATGTCAATCACTACAACTTACGTTGTACAGAAAATTTATAATACCTAAATGTAATTTAATTTTAACACAAAACAGTGTAAACATGATGCCACTCAATATTTATAACCATTTACCAATTCTATACGAATGATAAACAGCAATATTTCATTTAAAAATACTGTTAAGAAAATGCTTTTGTATGAATTTGTATCTAAACATAAATTTAAAAATAAATAAAATACACCAATTTTCGTTTATTTATACTATCGAAAGGTTTTTACTTGTTATCACTTCGTTGATAACCGATTATGTAAATCAGTGTTTATTGAATCGGTAAAGAGGCCTCAAATAGGTTATAGACTGGTTCACCTATGATGTCACCTTCCCACTAACTTGGAAACACTTCCTTTGTTCTCCTTATCTCTTTGTTATAGAGGACGCTCCTAACTTTCTTTCCACAATTTAATGATTTTTTTCTAAATGACTGCTTGATATATTTACACTGTCCAAATAGCTTGCGCAACAAAATGCAAGCTATTTACAAACCGCGAATGCTCCCTTTTTATACATCAATAAATTCCAGTTATTGTCCTTTATACTTTGATTTACCAATTTGGATCGATTACTGTCTATTATATTTATTGTTCACTATTTAAGCACAATTGATTACTGCTATGACAGATATAAAATGCGTTATCTTCACTTATTACATCACTTTTAATACGTATTTTAAATTATGGTGCAATCCTTTTTATTTCCGCCAACTCGATAACAGTTGCACTTTTTATTATTTTAGCTTTTCCTCGCATTAATACGGAAAATATCATTTATATTCTCTTTACACAATACTAACTGACTTTTCGTTATAATTACACAATATTAATTGCAGCATGAATCAAGCTGCATCAATCGCTTTTTAACCAACTCCGATTGCTTACTCGAGGCGAATGACTAACAAATACACCTTATTACAACAGCGTTCCTACTTGCTCCCTTTTACAAAACAATCATACCCGCAAATTACTGCGTATATTTAAAAGTTTTCCAATTTATTATGCAAATACTCATCGAAACACGCTCAAGCGTTTTATCTTAATATTAATTATGTTCAAATACAAATAACCAATAGCCATTAATGTCATATAACGGCGCGAAATTTTAATTTCTAATGCCTCCATTACAACATATAATTGTTTTAATGTTGTAGGCGTGTTTATTAAATCTTGGTTAAGTCAAGATTTGTCTAATCTGTTCGATAATCTGTTGTTATTTATTATTCTAAATGTTAAGTTAAAGTAGTGTTTTACAATATTGTAAAAAATACCAAAGCTTACGTTAACCCCACTGTTCGAATTATACGTGTTACGGCCAACGTCCGAAACCCGACCGTTTTGCGTACTGGCCGGACACTTCGCACTTTGGCAGCAGCAACTTGTGCGAAAAATATGTTATTTTACCATATTTCGGGCTTTGACCAGCCAGACCTCGATCTGGCCGTTACTGATTGGCCATAGGCGTTTTAAAGAAAGAAATAAACTATTTTACTGTAACTTGGAAAACAAATAATATACATGTTGTAAGAATGAAATTAAACTACATTTATTACACAAACTAACTAAACTTATGAATAACAATACTTCATGGAATACAAAAATGTTATATTTTTAAAATACAATAATCGTTTCAAAGATAATAAATGAAGTTCTCTTAAGCAGAAGCTAAGAATAGTTTATTTATGAAATAGTTATATGAAAAAAATATATTCACCTTACTTATTGGAGCAACTTAAGCTATTAAGACACTTTGAATTGCACAAAATATCAGCTGCTTTACAGTTACATTGAGGAGTTGCACACTTACTTTTGCAAGAACAACGGGCATACCTTGACCTCCGGTAAATGACTGCTCTGTTGATGCTTTCCTTAGCGTAATGTATTTTTCTGGTACCGAATCTATATTTATCAACTTTTCTTGAAGAACAGTGAATTCATTTCTAGCATACAGTTGCTTTAAGATTTTACGTTCCGTTCCAAGCTTATAAAACTCACATTCTATAGCCATTACTACTGCCAATACCGTTCGACCTCTGTCAACGTCTGGTACGCGGACTCGAACATTATCTCCAACAGATGCCGCAGGAAATTTCTTTATATGCGGCTCATGAATAACGTCATACATTTCTTCAACGCACAAATAATAGAGAACAGGAGCACCTTCTTTTTCAACAACACTAATAAGTTTTTTACTGCCAACTACTGGAATTATATCAAACTTTTTCAATCTTCAATAATCAATAGTGAAGTTTACCTCACGGATGATGACATCGCATTGAGACATTTACGGATTGTGCAACATTCATTTGTGGGTTAAACAAACAAGCATGTTCTACCCATGATGTAATAAGTTAGGTGTAGCAACTTCAAAGTGCGCAGTAGCCACCAATCACAAAGTTGCCAAAAATACAAATAGCAACATGTCTAAATCATAACATAATATAACCTGAAAATACCGAAATATTACGTTATATTTTGCAGACCTACTACTGCATTGTAAATTGCAAAAATTATACACAATATAATAGTACGAGAGACATTAAATACTTTACTTTTCCAAAAGATATAGCTGTTCGTATATATTTATTTAACCATTCACTTTTGTGGCAAGATGCCTGCAAGCTTGAAATGTTCAAGTTTCATATAGACCCACAAGACTGGAATATAGAAAAGTTGCTTTTTGGGCATTTAAATTAATATAAATTAAAGAGAAGGAGGCTTCTCTTTAATTCATGATTATTATAATTTTGTATTATGTATTACAAATTTGTGACTAATTCTGCATTTGAATATGGCGCTACATTCTGGACAAAACTAATTGGCTGTCTATTCTTCTTCCGTTGGCCATTATGCGCGTAGCTACACCTATTTTTATACATCATGGTTCTAACATGTCTGTTGGTATACTGCGATTACAAGCTACATCGGACCTAGGCCATCCTGTGCCAGTCACTTCGCGTATTGGCCAGCCAGTGCCCGAACTAATGTTTAAATTTATTTTCCTTCGGACTTTGACCAGCAACATCGGCCAAAATGCGAAGAGTGCGGTCAGTGCGCGACGAGCCCGATCTCGCACCTTGGCCGTAACATATACATTGATAAAACTTTCATTTATTAAAATATTTTTGAACGTTTCTACGTTTTTTTTTGAGAAAAGGATTTACCTCTGTAACAATTCCTTTAAGTCTGACATGATGAGAGAAGTTCAATCTGCTGAAACGTATTGCCCCATTTATATTCAGCCACTGCCGCTGCTATTCGTGCTGCCCGCTGTCCTGCACAAAAATACTTCTGCGGTAACATCGACGCGAGTGTGTGTTCACATTCAGCCATTTTAATTTTAACTTCAGCCATTTCAATAATTGTTCCTGAAGTATGCAAAGCTATCAACTCTGTTCTGAAGGATCAAATTAAGGTAAGTAATAAAAGTAGGAGTCTTCAAATTATGTATTTATTGGGCCTTATGATGTATCACCTCTGCTTATTTTAACAACACTGTTAAATTCTTAACACACTGTTAAGTTTCTTTTGCTATGATGTAAAGTATATCAAAACAGTTAAAATAAACAGAGGTGATAGATGTATCACCTCTGTTTATTTTGCCTAAAATACAACAGTAATCAACAAATAAATGAATAAGAACTCTTACATTTGGGAAGAACTCCAATATGCTGATGAAATGATATCCATTTTTTGGTTTTGAGGTGTATTATTTCTTTCCGGAATACTGATCTGTGGTTTCATGACATAAAGTTGAGGTTCTGGAGATTGTGGAGTGTCATGCATTGCAATCTGTCCTGATGAAATTTGGTAATCGGAATATTGTGTTTGCGATGAATGAAACGAGTAGGCACTTGATGGTCGTTCAGCAGGACAAGGATTTTCTAAAACCAACCCATCTATTTGGTACATAACTCTAGGTCGCATTGACTCCGGATATTTTCGTAATCTTTTTGCCAAAAGTTTCGCATATATATCGCACTCATCTTCATCATTTACATACTTTCTTTTTTCTCTTAGTACATGGTTCAGAGTATCCAAACTTTGAGATATTTTATTTTGTGCTTCATCTGCATTGAGGCTTGCTTTTTTACTGGTCTTGATTGGTTTGGTTGTGATCACGATGAGACCGCAATGCATGACACTCCACAATCTCCAGAACTTCAACTTTATGTCATGCAACCACAGATCAGTATTCCGGAAAGAAATGATACACCTCAAAACCAAAAAATGGATATCATTTCATCAGCATACTGGAGTTCTTCCCAAATGTAAGATTTATTTGTTGATTACTGCTGTATTTTAGACAATTGGCCCTATGATGCAACACCTCTGTTTATTTTAACTGTTTTGATATACTTTACATCATAGCAAAAAAAAACTTAACAGTGTGTTAAGAATTTAACAGTGTTGTTAAAATAAGCAGAGGTGATACATCATAAGGCCCAATAAATGCATAATTTGAAATTAGACTCCTACTTTTATTACTTACCTTAATTTGATCCTTCAGAACAGAGTTGATAGCTTTGCATACTTCAGGAACAATTATCGAAATGACTGGTGTGCAAACCTTGAATAAGTAGTGGAGACTTCGATAACTATCCTCTGTTGCTAAATATCGTAAAGTTATTGCCAAAAGTATTTTTGGTGGTATGGGCATTCGTAATCTAGTTTGGTTTTTCTTGATCATAGGTTCAATTTTATTTAGCAAAAATTGGAAATCACTAGGTGACATTCTGCAAAAGTTATAAAACTCGCCAGAATCCTCACTAGTCAACTCCTTGAAAATATTATCCATACTGCTTCTGAAACAAAAAAAGAAATGTTCATGATTCACACATAAAACCACACTGCAATTCTAATACATAAAAATAATATACTTTGATATTATAACTTAGAGTACAACATAAATACAAAGTGTACAGGAATTTCTAGTACTACGTCGTTCTATTACGATGTATTGCTAACATCCACCATCTTCTTTGGCAACGACATCTTTTTTTTATTCGATTTATTTTCAAAACAGTTACATAGTTATACAAACTGAGCAAATATAGCGCTGTGGCCCCAACAATTTCTACGTCCGCCATTGCTGTGAGTTGAACAGAAGTTAAAATTAAAAGGGCTGAATGTGAATACACACTCGCGTCGATGTTACCGCAGAAGTATTTTTGTGCAGGACAGCGGGCAGCGCGAGTAGCAGCGGCAGTTCCTGAATATAAATGGGTCATAAGATGTTCAAATTTTGTAAAAACATAATGTGTTGAGGTGGCGCTATTCTTAGTAATTCTGGTTGCATTTATTATATATTATTTATTCACGACACAGTTTAAAATTACTTCTTACTTAAAAAATATTTATATTGCCGTTTGGGCTACGATATACACATAAAATACACAGATTAAAATTCTTACTACAAAATTTAGTTCCAACACACTCGAATTCTTTATCAATACAGAATTCCGTAAATTCAGACATTTTAATTAAATTCAGATTTACATAATATTAGAACCCCGCCGTGCAGGAATCGTGTTCTATTATAATAAAACACCAATTTGTAACCAGCAATATTGAACAAGCAGATATTACTGTCATTACACCAACTCTCTGGGACACACATAACATCAATATCCTGAATTGATAAAAATAGTTTTATTTCCTCAATTTTGTTACAAATGATTTGTACATTTTGATGAGTAATTCTTAATTTATATGAGCCTTGATTAACATTTAAATTAGAATTTAAATTACTAATGCTAGTATCAATAGCTTAGTATAATTGTTTTTTTTTTCTGCAGGAAATGCCTCACTTATCTTGCATCGTTCTGTTTCTGAATGTGCCAAAAAAACCAGTTCTATAGTACCCTTTTGGGCCACGAATTTGAATCTAGTATGGATTCCCTAACATCTTCATTGACCGCTATCCTAAATGACGAGTACACTTCTGAAAATTTTGAAGGTAACCTTACCACCTCAGCATCGGCGATTTTGTTTGTTGTTAAATGATTTTCAATCTGCTCAGCACTGGTGCTGGGGTGTAAACGAGAAATATGGAAGTGTATCATTCTTCTGATCCCAGTGATATTACCGTTACTCGATGTCCCAAAAATTAATGAATTTCTTTTATTATTATTTGGCTTTTTGCTATTAACCGTAACACAGTTTTTATTTTGTAGAGTTTCGTTATCTTCGCCGTCACCAATCAGAATTTCAACCTCGGTAGCGTTACCTTTTTTCGGGTATCCTGATTTGCAATGACCTCCTGCATAGGTCCTGTTTTTGATTAGATTCAATCGGTTTACCGGAATTAATTAAAGCTTTAGCATATCATTGTTTATTTTCACTAACCATAGTAGCGGAACTAGATTCCACCTTCCCTTCTTAGGTAAAGAAGTAGTTTTTTGGTTGTATATGCCTGCATTTTTACCATTTTTAGTTGTTCTTTTAACGAGTTCAGTGTCATTCAAACACTTAATCGAAAAGTCTTTTTGTTTTATTATTTCATTCAAAATATCAACTTCACTAAAGTTTCGTTCATAGTACTTACAATCGGTTATCGCAACGTTCTTATCATTTTCTGTCAAATCCCTATCACTACCGACAGCACAAAAATTAATGTTACTGTCACTCAAGGTTATCCTTGTGCTCATACCAGATGTCTTGATTAATATTCTTAATAAATCGGCCGATAAAATAATATCATTCTTTAAGGAACGTTTATTTTAGCAGTGTGAAGCTCGATTTCGTGCATCGCGCATGCGACAGCATTCGTATTGAGTCGTCGATCGGAAACTCGTCCAGCGTAGCCTGTTCTTCTATCTCGACTGAGAATTTAATTATTTATTAATTGGGATTAAACTACATGATAAGTGCGTGTACTTTAATACAGAACGTTAAAGAACAATTAAAACCTACATGTCGGTCCACTTAAAACGAGAATATTTGCATTTAGAGCGAAGTTTACACCCACTGAGAACACATAATTTTTTTTCAAAATTTGAAATTGCAGTTACCTTTACATTACTTTGGTATGTCACTGGTTAAAATTACGCACATTTTAACACAAAAATAAGAGTACTACGAGCACTGACACCGATCGTATGTAAAACACGGGCCTTTATGATAATTTATGATAATTTAATTTAATTTTTAATTTACAAAGTTAAGCGTCTAAACAACTTATATTTGTATTTAGAGTGTTAATGTATCTACAGGGAAGATCTCTTCCAAGTTTCACATCAATTGGGCTTACAATAAAAAGTCATAAGCTTTCAAACTGACCTATCTTGCTTTTTGAAACCGGTGGTAAGTGGCACATTATTACACTTTTTACACGGTTTTACGGGACCGTTTGTTGTATCAAACGCTTTCGGTGACGACATTAGGAATTTGGAATACTAGATACTGACAAGATGTAAGGGACGATAAGGCTCAATCGTATTTATTTAGTAGACGCGAGATTATCTTTCCCTGAAAAGGGTCAAACTACAACGAGTTGAATGAAAGAACCATAAATTAATTTAAAAACGTATAATGTTTGAATATATCAGTATAATTAACAATGCAAAAAAAAAGGAAAAACATGAACAGAATTAGGGATATTCGCGTCATCAATAATCTCGATTAATTACAATGCGTAATAGCTACGTAACCTAACCGGAAGCCGTATACTTAACTACGTCGAATACGTCGTACCGGTCCTGTTGCAAGCGCTTGCGATGCACTCTATACCTACGATCTCGCAATGAGATTGATTTTAACGATTGAACTTAACTTAACAGCAGTAGGCCGTGAGGCGGTGACAGTAGAGTTATTTCATGTTATACGCTATATATATATATATATATATATATATATATATATATATATATATATATATATATTCAATAAAGACATTATTCGGAACAACTTGTTGTTCCGAATAATGTCTTTATTGAATAATACTACTTGTGAAACTTAAGTAATAACATATATATATATATATATATATATATATATATATATATATATATATTCGTCACAGTGGCCAATAACGGTTAGGGTACGTTTACCATTAAATTATGCCTCGTATCAAACGTAATTAATCCATACGTTTAAGGTGTACGTGTTGTTATTTTTATATCTTTGAAATATACAGTTGTTTCTGAAATATTTGGTAAATACTAAAAAGCGCTCCTAATACCCCCACCCTCACAGCGAATTTTGTTTACCTGTTCTGGAATTATCGAGAAAGCAAACGTACTACTCCCCCCACCCGCACGCGCGCGCACGCACAGTGTGTGTGTTTGTGTGTGTGTGTGTGTGTGTGTGTGTGTGTGTGTGTGTGTGTGTGTGTGTGTGTGTGTGTGTGTGTGTGTGTTGTGTGTGTGTGCATGTGTGCGTGTGTGTGTGTTTGTTTGTTAGTGTGTGTGTGTGTGTGTGTGTGTGGTGCGTTCGTGTGTGTGTGGGGGGTGGGTGGGTGCGTGCGTGGGTGTGGGTCTGCGTGTGCGTGTGTATGTGTGTGTGGTGACAGCATAATTTGCTGCACAGTGCCGGCTAGTCGGGAGGGCAGAGCATCGGATGCGCGGGTAGAAACGGGAATACAGCAAGAAAAGGGAAAGAAGTAGGAAGAAGAACAAGGAGGGATGTTGAGCGCCACAAACTTTGATTTAGTCCTCAAAGTTTGAAAGGGGAGGAACAGTCAAACACAAACAAAAAGAAAAAAAAAATTAAATCCAGAATACTCCTATAATAAACCCCAATATAACTAAAAATAATTATATACTGTAACAAAATTTCTAACTGAGGAAAATGAATGAATGTAAAGCAAAAATAATACCTATTAACAATGTTTAAACTAAAACGAACTTGATTGACATATAACATTTAAGTCGATCCTCCCAGTGAGAGTTTCACTTTAATAAATTTAGTAACTACTAAAAAAAACTCGTGAAGCAGTACTACAATACGGTGGTAGTGGTCTCTCCAAGAATTACCCCATAAACCCTAATTTCATTGGAGGACAGTATGTAGTCCTACACTACCTACAAAAATTACCAAAAACACAACAACAAAATTATTGTAATCCGAAAATCGGGTTAGAGCTCTAAACCAAAGTTATACTTTTGTTATCCTTTTTTCTCGTAACACAACTAACGATTAAAAAAATGACTTCTTAGTTACTTTTGCGAGTCACTCCGCAGTATATAATTTGAAGAAATAGCAAGTTATTAATAAATCAGTAATAAAGAAAAGTAGTGGTGCGACTTCCTACCTGAGCATAGCAAGATTATACTAATTAATGGATGAAATTCAATGTATAAGTTATACAAAATTTATATTACACCAAAATGAAATATCTTATAGTAAGCGATAGTAAAATTTAGATTACATAAAGAGAACTCTGTATATTAATTAATATTGAAATTTATATTGCAAAAAAAAATCTACTACACATTAGCGAGTTGCCCTGTATATATCTATAAGTACTCAGTACAGTAGCTACAGTACTTATCAGTAGTTCCAATAGGCAAAAAAAATTGTCACACTATAAGAATACTTATAACCTCAAAAAAAAAAAACGTTTATGCGATTAATATGCTACATATCAGTGTTGTTGCTGGGAGTAATTGTTCACTTCTAACACCAACTTGACAATTCACTAAGGTGCTTTATAGATGGAGTGCAAGTTCAAGAATGACTACATGTATGAAGTAAGTAATTATACGGCAGTAGTAGTGAAAATAAATTGAAATGATCTGACCTTTTAGCTCATTCGCTGAAGCTGACGACAGGTAGACTAGTTGGTAAAGCAATTCACAGGTTATCATCACTGAACACTGAATATCATTGAAGTTTTACGTGTTGAAGTTACAGCTCTCGTTACCACTCAATATGCTTTCTTTCTTTTGAAGCAAGAACGTTGGTGGTTAGCAACCAGAAAAGAAAAACCTAAAAGAAACTGTTGAATGTACAAGGGCTAACAACGCCAGACATAATGTAACGGTACCTGAGATTTTGGTTGGTTTATTCGTGAATCATGTGTGTAACATCCCAAATCTTTCCGATATATGATTTAGACATCACTTAGAAATTTATTGTAGTAAATTACTAAATTGTATAATTTTAGTTAAAGCAGAGTATCCCAAATAAAAGTTGGTTCAAGTTAAAAACTCAGAACATGTATTTCAAACCTTCACACATAATAAATAAAACTGGAAGTTACATGTAAAGTGTGTTGCCTATCTGTTATTGACAAATTGTAACAAATAAAATTTGAAGTAAAGTGTGTTGCATATTTATCATTCTGAAGGTTTAGCTACTTAGGCTTAATATATTGAAATAGATGAAATTTAGTCGCGCGCGCGTGTGGGTGTGCGGGTGGATGCATGTGTGGGGTGGTGGTGCGTGTGTGGGTGGGTGCGTACGTGTGTGCCTGTCTGTGTGTGTGTTTCGTGGGTGGGTGCGTGTGCGCGTGTATGTGTCTGCGCGTCTTTGTGTGTGTGTGTGCGCGCACGCTCGCGTGTGTGTGTGGTGTGTCTGTTTTAAAATCCACGATAACTCCTTAGATTTTGGTATTAGTTCTTTTTTGAGGTCGTTCTACTTCTAGTCATGTCCCTTTATTTAAAATTGTAATGTACATGCATTTAATACGTATATTACGTAACATTTATAAGCAAGTAGTAACTTATTTCAAGCAAGCTACAATAATTTTTAACTATAACAGTAATGTGCAGTGCCCGTCTAAAGTCTAGGGCCCCCGTGCAAGTCGAAAAATTGGGCCCCCATTTCTATAACAGGATAAGGTTAAAAAAAATTTTATCGTTAAAACTCCGGAGAGGAAAATATTGAACTTTGTGGTAACTCATTCGTGAAAGACGTGCTCTGCAGGATTCTCCTTTCCATGATCCAGGATATTTCAAATAAAATTTTTTATGGAATATATTTGTGGTATTGTAGGAACATGAATTTTAGTTTTAGTAAAAGTACATTGTGAGTTATAATTTTTTACGTGCTTTTAAGTCAGTAAAATTAGCCATCACCTCATTTAAATCTAAATTTGACGCTTCTTTATTTTCTATTGCGATAAGTGATAAAAATCGAAGCCGCTCTTGTCCCATAGAATTTCGTAGGTAATTTTTTATTATTTTTAGCTTCGAGAAAGATCGCTCCGCTGTTACTCTGGTAACAGGGATAGTATAAAAAAGTAAAATTGCCATAAAAATGTCGGTTTAGTAGCATTCAAGCCCTCCACATTTCGATATTATTTTTGAACTAAACGTTTTATTGTCCATGACAGAATTAGATAAATTGAACAGGGAAAGGGGTATTTATAACCTCTGAATATTTATGCTGAAAATTATCGCAATTTCATCAATGCAAAATAATGTTACGGGAGCTAAAAAATCGAAAACTTGGCAAATTTCTTTCATTCCTACAAAACGTGAATTTAACTGAGCCATTATCGTGTCAATGACACTATTAAAAATGGTTATCTAAAGATTTCTTTAGCACTTTTAAATAGGTGATCAGACACTAACTCTTTGAAATGTTTTTTTATTTTTTCTGCCGTTTTTCTTTTTTCTATTGCCTTACACATGAATGAGTCAAATTCCTCTCTGTAAATGTACAACTGGTTTTTAGCCTCTCCCAATGCTTTACTTGCTTTGTTTAAATTTATGTTGACCTTTTGTAAAAATTTTGATGCAAAATTAATGGTCTTCAATACTTTGTGCATAAATTCACATAAAATCAGAAAGTCAAAAGTTGTAATTTTTTATTTTAAGCTTTCGCCTCATTACGTTCATCCTTACTTTTACTTTTTAAAATAACTTCTGATAGTGCTTTAATAATATGAAAATAGCGAAGTTTTATGGCGAATATTGTATTTGTTGTTTAATAATGCTCCTTCCTCTTAAGTTATAAATTTCTTGCATCGTTGCAAAGATATACTGGATCTGTACACAACCGCGAACAGCATCATTAGTGACTAAATTAAGATTGTGGCTACCACAGTGCACGTACTCGGGGTTTGGTTGTACATCTTTTATGTGATTTTGAACACCGTTATAAACTCCACTCATAACGTTGGCCCCATCATATCCTTGACCCAGGCATTTGTTTATATTTGTACTTTTCTCGCCTAATAATTTGCTGACTTGGGTGGCTAGGTCAGCTGCAGTGTGTGTTTGTGAACTGGATAAAAACCCAAAAATATCTCATGAATTTCGAGATTGTATACCGTATAATGGTGCTTAGCTGATCCACCTTCGGAATGTCTTGCGTGATATCCATTTGTAGAGCGAAAAATGGCGCTTTTCTAATTTGTTTGAGTAACTGGTTTTCTAGTGTGTTACCGAGGCACTCAATCACTTCATTCTGTATTGTTGGCCTTAGGTATCGGATTGTTCTTATTAAAAAAAATTGCGTGACTTTTTCAAATAAAATTTAGAAGCTAGCTGCCTCTTAAAGTTAAGGAACTTTTTCAGTTGTTACGAGTAACGTCAAATAATCTTCGGTGGACATTCCTCCAAAATAAGGCCTCTTTGTGAAGTTCCTCTTCCAAATCTTTATCAATAGTGGTAGTTTTTTTGCCACAGTTCGTATATTGCAAACCCTTCCATATGTATATTTGATACACCATGTTGATTAATTTGTTCCGACCATGAAATTCTGTAAACAAAAAAGTTTAACTAATTTGAAACGCGCAAAAACCGGGGACATACAAAAAAAATAAACAAGAAATGTAATTTTTGTTGCGTATGGTAAACATAACTGCAATTACGAGTTCATGAAAAGTTTGTAACGGTACACACATTTTAATGTGCAGGAGTTATCGGTATATGTGAATGTCTGATAAAACATATTTCTATATTAAAAACTTGAAATTTAATTTTTTTATTTTTAAAAACATTGTCTGTACGAATCTTCAAAAAAATAATACGAAAATATTTTACAAACTATAGGCCAGGGTATGTTTTATTCACACGGCCACATATGAGTATTTAATTCATAAATGATCAATATCTTACTGACCTGTACACATGGATAAATTGCTCACCGAAGCAAACAACCAACACGGTTGGCAATAAACAGCATCAAGTATGAGTGAATAACACATCCGAAAACGATCTATTGGTCCATATTTTATATTTTGTGATGGCTGTGTAATAAGTGTCGGAGAAACATCGATTATTTTGAAACGGTCTTGAAGATCTCAATGGCCCCATGTTCAAAATTAAGCGTTTTTCTGTGTACGTTAACACTTTGTTTACATAATTTCCCAAATCGTTTGACATTTTCGCATTTTCCGCGACGGTGAGAATTGTGGAGCACGATGCTTCTGCAATCGTTGATGCGGTACTTTCATCAATATGTTCGTCTGTAGAAACAGGAACGATGATCGAACTTACTTCCGAATTTTCGTCTGGAGATTTCGCTATACAGTCCCTTGAGATGGGATCACTATCGTCAATTGAAATATATGAAATCGAACTGCTTTATTAAAAAATTGTCGATTTTGGACAATTTTTTTTGATACTGCTCTCTTTCTTGACGTTTTTTACGCTTAAAAGCACCGCTGGGAATTTTCTTTTTATAACTCACTCAGGTTAGTATTTTTGAACAAAATTAATAATTTTATTATTCAAAATTAAGCTGACCCTTTTCTAAGTAAATAGTATTTGTACCCAATTATGCCGATCCAAGGGGAATATGGTTGTTAAGAAATGCTTATTTAAAAGAATTTTGGAATAACGAATTTTTCCATTCAATGTGCAAAAGATTAATATGTATTACTGGTCATATAATTTAAAAGAGGTTATTGCAGATTTCACCATTTGCTGGTCCCTTTCTAGGTAAATAATCTTTGTATCGTACTTAGTTATGCGCACATCGACATAAGGGGTTTGTGAATCTGTATCATTCTATCTACTTTAATAGAAACACAAGTTTTTATAAAGTGCGACTGCAGCACGGTATACCGAATAAGTTTTACAATTTAATTACATTTAAAATACTATACTATTATAATTTCTTGGTACGCAATAAGTACTAAGTATACACAAAGTTAAAAGAACCTTCATGCAAATTATAAAACCACCAAAAATTGTGGATATATTTTTAGTAATCTAAGTCTCATCTGAGGGCCCCCTGAGCTTGAGGGCCCCAGTGCACTGCACGATTTTGCACTTATGTAGTTACGCCGCTGGGAGGAAGTAAACTTATCTTAAGATTGCCTATGTGCGTGTCTACTCTCTCCATCCTCTGTGACCCTCTTTTTTACGATTAATTTTAGGAGGAAGTGCAGGTGTTAAATCCAAATTTAAAGCTACTGTGTGCTTCTAACTCCATACCAACACAATGATAAGGTTATACTTTTTACATCAATGGTTGCCATCATGAAACATAAATTTACTAGAAATATACAGAATAACCAATATCAAAAAGATAAAATAGACACTCAGTCCGCCATTATAAATATGGTCTATTAGCGGTGAGTGTTTAGTAGAGATAATATTGCCAAAATGAAAGTTTAACGCGGGTGAGTTTGTTTAGGGAAATTTTTCACAGGGCAAATTTGGGCATCTATAATCTGATAATTGACCGAGAGCGAAGCTCGAACTCAATTATCTTTGATTAGAGATGCCAAAATTTAACGAATAAAAAATTGCCTTTAACTGTGCTGTATTGTGACAACAGTCTCTCTGGAGGTGTATTTGATGAACTATTTGCCCAACTTGACACTGACATCCATTTAAAAATGCATAGAAAGCTGTAGGGGTATTATACGAGACGGTAATTAAAGGGACACAATCCATAGCTCACGCATGCGCACTAGCGCAACTGACTGTTCAACTTCTTGTTATTTGTTAACAATAAACAAAAACCATAACCTATAGCTTTCCTTATTCCTTAAAGTCAGTTCTTAAGGTTTTCAATTTTGTGTGAAAAGACTCAAAATGAGTGTATACTGTTTTCACTGTAGTGAGATTTTGTTGAATCTAAGCAATCTTAATAAACATACACGGGTGGTTCATAAAATTAACGATGTAAGTGCAATAGAATATGAAGAAGATGTAGGTTTATTTAAATGCATGGAGGGGTGCAATGTGTCCTTTAAATTCAATATGGACCTACGAAAACATCTGCAAGAGAAACATCAATTTCAGATGGAAGTAGAGGAAAAAACGTTTGCTACATACAATGGTATGCACCCACACCCTATAGACCAGAGCTTAATCATGTCAGAGTTTTTGTTAATTTCGTTACAGATTTTGAGATATGGCTGAAAGTGGAAGAGAAAAATAATAATGTACGATATGTGAAGTCCACAGGTAGAAAGCAACGTGAAAACATCAAAAAAGTGAAAATATATTTTGACTGTAACATATTGTTGCTTAAGTGATATTACAAGGGTGACTTTATATTATTCATTTTAGAAAAAGTGAGAATTACAACTGATGATAGAAGAAAGAAAAATACCTACTAAAAGTCAAGAAACCTGTAAAATAAATCAATCTTGCACTGGGCAGATTATCATTACAAAAAAACCGAATTCTGAAACCTGTTTAATGAAATATTTAAAAACCCATTATGGCTATGGACGCGACATACAACATTTAAGGCTTTCCAAATCTAATAGAGAGGGCATTGCCTTAAAATTCATAACGGGTGTTTCAGATGCACAGTTAGTATTTTTTTTAAGTAGTCCTTTGCATTAAAAGTTTAGTTATTGATTTGCAGTATTATTGATCTTGTATGTGACAACATTACAGAAGATCTGAAGCGGGATGGCTGCTAACAAAAGAAGATATAAAGAATATTAAACATTCCTATAACATACACCTTAAAGATGGGCACCGAAATAAAAATGCTTGTAGTGTTGCTCTACGCGTGAAGGAATGAGCGAATTGTTAAATTAAGTAATTGTGAAAAATTTAAAATTTACTAAAGTGACACATTTTTTTTTAAGCAATGTTTTTAATCAAAACTTTGTATGGGATTTATAATAAAGAAAATGTAGATTATGTATAAACTTAAACTTTAATAGGTAGTCATAAATATTTAAATATAAAACAAAGCGTAAATTATTAATACAAGTAATCATTTCTTGGATCACTAGAAACTAATGGTGATGTTGTTAATGACCCTTTTATTGTCTTGGCTTCACTGTAACTTGGTTTTACCTTAAAAGTAAGACCGTACTAGATGGAACTGCACTGCAGCGGAGCGACGCGATGCTACAAAATATTTATAGAGGTGTCGCATTTGAACTGCTGCTACGCGACACCACGCAACACATTTTGTTCAACAGTGTCTTTTAAGATGGTTGAAATTGATGAGGACGCGATAATAGTGTCTTTGTTATGTGAAGGAGAAGAAGGATTGGAGGAATCAAGAAAAAGCGTTAAATATGGCTGCATGACATTTCTAATTCACGGTATGAAGAAGGAGAATATCACACACTCTTGCCAAGGCTTAAAGGGATCCGAAAAGATTTCATACTTACTTCAGAATGTCTCAACATAAATTCGTACATATTATGCAGCCCCATATAGAAAAATTGGACACACGTTTTCGAAAAGCGATAGGGTAGAGGAAAAATGATGGTGACAATAAGGTAAGTAATTTTAATTTATTGAATTATTAGTACAATTATTATTATTACATCATAGTATTTTTGGGGAACTAAAATACCATCCTTGGTTATGACATAGGTGATTTGTGGACCAGGATTGAAGTCTACAACAATATTTGATTCGTTGTTCGTTCGACCACGAATGCCATTACTTTCTGAACTAGTAATACTGTCGATTTGGTGTTGAACGTTATCAGAGACAATCTGAACTTGTTGGTCTTGAATATTCTGGGCTTGTGTTCTTGAAGTCAAATGAGTGTCAGGTTGTTCTATGAATGATGTCGAGTTCCTTGTTAAATTTTCGTATTCTGCATCTGAAACTATTGCATAAACTTTGTTTTTTACTTTCAGTTGCAGATCTGAAGGCAATGCAATGACCGAATCGGCCATAGCTTTAAAAAAGGAGTGGAAAGGGTTTCCAGTGTCAATTGATGGTGTAGTTGTAACTGGCCGTGAATCCAAATAGGTTTGTAAAACGTTGGCTACTGATGACTGTTGGGTCAATCGTGTTTGCTTCTTTTTCCTTGCAGTAATATTTGTAAACATTGATGATGTTGCTGATGAAGAAGGTCGAGAAGTTTGGGGTGAGTTTACTGACTCAGGTTCTGGAGAGGTTCACATGACATTAGGAACATAATTTTCGTCGTTATCGTTAATACCATCATCACTAATATTTGTTACTGCTACGCTTTTAATGTTACTGTTCGTTGCTCTTTCCTGAAGATGCGGTCGTAAAACTCCATTTGACTTCCGAATTTCCATTTTTACACTTAGAAGCACTGTCTCCACTCTTGCCTTTGCGTCTTTTCATATTTCTGTGATAACCGTCCCTCAAAGATTTCCATTTCTCTTTGAACACAATATCTGAAAAAAGTCATTGTTAATATGGATAATTATGCTTTTTATTGTTTCAGGTTCCTGGCTACTGGTGATTCATTCAAAACAATCTCAGAATCTTTTCGTTTGGGATATACAACCGTACAAGAAATCGTGCATACTACATGCGCATGTAAAGAACCAGCGTCCTTTACGTATGCTTTTTAGAATAAATTATGTGAACCATCCTGTATGTAAGATTTCAAAAGTTTACGCGATGTTGCACAACGAATAATTTATTCATCACCGCTGACGTGTATTTCTAAGAAACCGTAAGTTTTGCACGTCAGAACGATTATAACCAATCGCATAACGGCATCCCCGCACGGTAGCCGCGAAGCCGCCCACAGATGCACCTTTATAAACCCGCGACGCGCATAATAAAAGGAAGTAAGTATTACTACTTCAAGAAGAAGTAGATTCCTGTCCAGCCGATATCCAGCCGCCACCGTTTGCTTCGTGTAAGCACCGACCTGTTATTCACCGACGAAGAGTCCTTCGCGATCTGGCGATAACGCGCACCACCTCGCACCGGGCAACCTAAAGTTTAATCCTGTACTGCTATTGATAGACACGTAAGTTGTAAAGTTATGCAATCTGACAAGTTACAATCAAACACTACAGATCGTAAATAACTCCGGGCTGAGTTTCCAGGAGTTATACCAAGTACACTAACACCTAGAGTCACGCAGGGTAGATCCCGACGTAACTCGCAAATACAAAGTACACTGACACCTAGAGTGCTACGCAGGGTAGATCCGTCGTCACTCGCCAATACAAAGTACACTAAAACCTAGAGTATCACGCAGGGTAGCCCCGACGTAACTCACAAAGACTTGAGGGTGAAGGGTTGTTACAGGGCTGTAAAGACCTACGACCTTTCTCTTAGTATGTCCAGTAAAGACAGGCCGTCGCCTACGTCTTCTGAGCATTACTGAAATCCCGCTCGAAACTCATACATACAAACAAACACGATAACAGTACACAGTGTCTTTAATCGCAGGAGAGTACACCCGCAACCTGGTGTATAAATTTGTAGTCCATATAACCATCGTAAACACCTAAGTGCGAGATTGTTTGTAAATAAGTTAGACAGTAAGTAGATTATCCTATATTTACGTAAACCTATTAGAGTAGTTTTAATATTAAGTATTTTGTTCCCTTGATTAATTATAAATAATTAAACTTAGTATAGAGATCCGTAATTAATTTTGTTAGATAAATAATCTAATTGCCTAAATTAAACCGGTTATAATTAAAGAAAGACAGCACAGAGATCTCGCGTTTGCATACGCGAATTTCGCGTGTATTATTTCCCGGGAATAGGACATACTCACTTCAGCGCTCCAGAGTTACTACAGTCTAAGCACGATATTGATTTTCTCAATCTCCGCAACGACTCGAGTTCATTGCGCTGGCGCCTCCTACCAACAACGGTATCAAGGATAACGCTCTCGCTACTGTAAATACAGGACCGTAACCTAAATTTTACCTCTTAGGTAAGGATTAGATTAAAAGAATATCTCTGTTCACAGAAGCGACTACGCACACAGTGACAGGCCACCCACCAGGAGAACGAGCCGCCAGGACCAGGAACAAGAAGTCCCAATACATTTGTTAATTACTTTTTGTTTACTGTTGATATTTAATTAATATACATGTTAAAACGCTTTAAGGTATTTATTTAAGGTGACAGTGTTAAGCCCATCCAGTACTTAATATGAACCACACCCCGTTTATAAAATAAACACGATTGAGCAAAGCCGAGGCAAAATAAAACCGCGTTGGGTTACCAAACCAGAAGGGCGCACAATACACGCAGCGCTGTGGGAAGTGTTATCCAAGATAGTAATGGTCATGCCAGATAAAGAGAAATGGAAGAAAATTGAAAAAACGTATTCCGAAAAATGGAATTATCCGAACTGTATCGGTGCACTCGATGGAAAACTTATCCAAATTATCTCGCCACCAAAAAGTGGCTCATTGTTTTTCAATTATAAGAAGTTTTTTTCTATAGTGCTGCTTGCTCTAGCGGATTATAAATTTATTTATGTGAACGTTGGTAATCTGGGAAAGAATAGCGACGCAGGATCTTCTCACGTTCAGATTTAGCAGCAAGACTGGAAACAAATACATTGAATATACCAGGCGTTAAGGAATTACCAGGAACGAGGGTTCGACTTCCTCAAGTAATTGTTGGCGATGAGGCCTTTCTTTTAAAATCATATTTGATGAGACCGTATCCTGGCACACAATTAGATGACCTTCCTCGTATAGGCGGTAATTTCGGGAATGATGAAAACACCCTGTATGAAATATCAATGAGATGGATATATGGAGTTAACGGGCAAGCACTTGTTGTTTGTTGGTTACAATTTCACGTCACTAGCTTCGTTATTAATGGAGATATCGTTATTCAATGTGGGCTAGGATTTTTCAACATTTTTAAAGAAATCGAAATATCTCGAAAATACTTCATTTTTGGTATAGGACATTGTGCACAAATTTTATCTAGAATTTCATGTAAAATTCGAAAATAACATAAAAATATTAGGTTCCATTAAAATAACAAAGTTAACGTCTACTTCCGGTATAACCGGAAGTTCCACATTCAGGACAATATTATATTTGAACTCAGCGTCATCCAAAACCTGCAGTTTCGTAATTTCAGATTTTAACATAACTGTATCCGCCATTACTTTTAATCAAAACTCTTCGCGCCCCACCCTGTATATTATTTGTAGTAGCCTTTTAAGAGTTATGAATTTTAAATCCGATACTATGACCAATTTTCGAGATACAAGGCGTAAAAGTTGCTAAATTGATTTTATGTTACCCATACAAGTATAATGTAGAGCTTAGTTCGATATACATTAAAAGTTCCGCAAAAAATATTTACTGTTACAGGGTGACTCACGAATTATTTACAATATCTCTACAATTTCGCCATATATATTTCATTTCTTAAAGTTTATATCTACCCACTCACAATTGCGCAATCTGTTCATACAGGGTGAACCATAAAGGCATACTGTCAGCTACCAAAAATAAATAGGATTTTAAATTATTACAACGATACCTTGTGTTTCGTGAGTGACTTTAATGTTAATTTCATCATATTACATTAAGTACGCATGAACATAATATATACAGGGTAATTTGGTTGTTTTATAATTACTTACAAAATATATCACACCTTGTTTTTATACACTAGACAATATAGATAATGTCTATGTCAACTGGAGGATGTCGTGCAATTTGTCTTCTAAGAGATGCAACTTGTAGAAAATCAATATTTTCTTCCTTATTTAAGGAAATTGACTGTCTAGCGTTAAAGTGTCTATCACACGCGTAACAGGTTAACTGATTTGCGAAAGCCATGTTCAATGAAAATAAACACACTCAAAGTTGAAAATGATAATTAATAACATAACTAAAAACTAATTAATAACATAACTAAAAACTACATACATAGTTAAACGGCGTAAAATAATGAAAAACTTGGTAAGAATTTGACAACAGTAATATGTCATTTATTTTTAATGAGATAACTAGTTGAGCAGAGCCAACTATGATTAATTCTCCTTTAATATTAACATTTAGGTATTGCAACAGTGATATAATTATTGGAATGCATCTGTTTTATTGTTAAATCAGAAGCAATTTGTACAAAAAAGTAGAAGCATCTTAAACTAATTTTTTAAGGATATCTTTTGATTTGTGCATCGATAGATAAACCTTTTATGTGACTTCTTTCGTTAAAACATACGTCGGTAAAGTAAGAGAAATCCTACAATTTGTTAATCAAATGCTGAAAAAAATATCTGGTGTGGAACACCACACGACCTTCCAACCTACAAAATGGAAATTTAAAGAAATGTAATAATTTTAATAACATTGTTTTAAGATAATTATGCAACCTCTTTTATAATAAGTTCAATACGAAAATAAGTAATAGTGTAAAAACAAAAACATTGATCAATGTCAAACAGATGTTTAAAACTGCATTAAAATGAAAATTGTGTAACATTTAAAAGTGAAAAAGAAGAAAAATTTACCTGTTGAATAAAATCCTTTCCAAATTCCATAATTCTTCCTCTGATAGTGCAAAATCAATTAAAATGTAGTAAACATCAGTCGGTTAATTTAATTTTAATACAAGGAAAGTCTCCGGTCCACTAGTTAAGCCGGAGAACGACCTGAGAACTACACTTGTTATTTTTAATAATAACTAATTAATTAAATGTCAACCCTAAACGTGTATTCCTATTAGCACAAACGAAACACGCCATTTTAGAATTTAAATTTAATAGGGCGGAAAAACACAAGTCCCTTGATTGTTTAATACAAAAATTATCAATAACCCATTAACGATATTAATTTTTTATTAAAGGGGTAATTTCTCGTAAGATCAAATTGGGCCGAAAGCAATAAAGTTTTTTTTTAAAGTAATTATCCTTCAGGCCGTAATACATCTCCAAAAGCTGTCAATAGGTGAGGCAACGGTAGTCATACCGGTGTGTAGTGGGCTGCCTATACACTAGGAACAAACCATTATTTTATTTATGTTAATAAATGCATTTTTTTATCTGATTTTTTGTATAACTTTATTATAGAAAATAAATACGTGTACAGTTTATTGCTTTTGTACTACTATAATCAATTATTCACGCTCTCTTAGACTAACATTAACCGCGAGCATAATATGTAACTGCAAATTGGTATATTTAATAATCATTTTAAAGATCATTAAATACGAGAAGGAGCTTATAATGCGAAACTCGTCTAATTTTAAGTGACCTGTTGGTTTTTATAATAGTGACACATTATTGATGTGTCAAATTTGTGACATATAGTATAAAACTTTTCTTTCATGGAATTTGTAATTTACGTTAATAAATAAACAAATGATATGTATATTGAAAGTATTTGGAGAATGCATTAAAAATAAGCGCATCTTCAGCAATACCGAAAGTGAATAATCGATTCTACTGTATTTCAAATATATTCAAAAACACGTAATGTTCGTTCTAAGTAGGTAATGGAAGGTTGCACCAATAGTTACAACGAGAGAGGAACTTGTTAGTCAACTATTAAATCTGGCACATTCTTATAATTGTTATTTATTATTAAATACAAATTTGAAAAACAATAAAATAAACGTTAGTATAATACTCAATGGTAGATAAAATTTAAAAATGCTTTTATCCCATTGGGGGTCTGAACAAATTATGACTTATCATGCTGTGAGACTCCCGCGTTAACTTTCTTCTTTTCCTACAAAAAAAATTCATTTTGTAAATAAAAACAAGCTCATTTAAATAAATTAGAAAAGTATTTTCATACAATTGAATTTCAAAATGGGCGCACTGCATTACTTGGTAAAACCGCATTTTATTGTTGGAGAATTCATCAATTAGATACTAACACTAAAAAGACATTTGTGGGGCAATAAATCAAGCAAAAAATATTCCTTGTATGGATTTTATGATTTATCTTAAGTTACGTAAAAACTATTTCTTTGTAAAAGTATTAATGACGAAACGATGTAAAAAGAAAACTTTTTAATGTCAAATTCTTATGGCCCAATAAAATTTTATGGCACAGTTTTGTTCATTGAAATATATCTATCTATTCTCAGGCTAAATTTTAAAAGCTTTAGTTAGTATGGATGAGTAACAACATATTGCTAAAGGTAATAGAAACATGAATTACAGTTCGTGTTAATACCAATACAGTATTGTGCACATAAAGATACAATAAATTAAGCTCGTTTAAAAATAGATAAATTTCTGTAAATTAAATACGGTGAAAATAATGGTTACTTTGGTATTCATGGTTCTTACATAAGTTTCAATAAATCTGTTAAAGATTTACTCATCAAATCAAGATCTTTATTAAATGTATATTTTTAATTGATTACTGGTTTTATATTATTCTTAAACCCAACAATTCTTATATTCCGCATTTAATACCTTTTAACATCATCCACTCTTTGTCCACTACCTATAATAATATTAATCATTTAAACTTACAAACTATTGGGCGCATTTTATACACCAATGAATAGTCTATCCTCTACGTTACGTTTCAGACATCACGTTTAATAAATTTAAATTGAAAAAAAATTAATTGGTCATGATCTTAAAACGGTTTTCAAAAACCTACAAGAAAGATTAAGGAACATTTGAGATCACCTAAAGGTGCTTCAAATCCACTATTACTTTCAGGAGTATATAAGTTATCTCGCTCTTGTGAAAAAATATACATTTGAACCATATAACGTAGTTTTTATATTAAACGTAAAGAATATAACAAGATTTTGTAGATTGAATTAACCAGAAAAATCTTCTGTAGCTGAGCATGTCTTGCATAATTTAAATCATAGCAGAAATTTACAACGATAAGCTATTGTGATATGCAAACATCCAAGCATCTCCGATTAAGTAGGTTTTGGAATCGTGTAATAAAAAATGCCTTAATTTTAATTTTAACGTTTGGTAGTCTAAGTTTCATGCTGTGTTTTTCTTAAACCTCGAAGTTAATGCCTTATCAGTTAAATGTTTATTCATCACAGCAGTCCGATGATTTAACATGTACAGTTAAAACTAAAATAACATAAAACGCATACATCCTGTTTGCAATGTACAATAACAACTACAGTCATTCAGTATTAGCTTTTTTATGATTCAACTAAATCTTGAACAGAATGCCAAGTTATTAGTTGTGAATTCTTTTACGATTTTCTAATTTAAAGTTTTTCTCAACTTTGCACTGACATAAGGTAATTAAATTTCATTAAATATGTTTTATGATTGCGGCATTTCACACTGTTAGCCTTCGCCCCTTAGAAAATGTTCTAATTTGCCATCTTCAAATCGGTTTAATAACATTTAACTTGTTAAAGTTCTTGCTAATCTTTAGTAAAATAAAATTAATTTCCCAAAGATGACTTTTACATAAGTTTAACTATCATAGCAGACTTTTTCATTGCATTTGCATATTGTATCAACTTGCTTTGACACATTAACTAAATTTCTTAATTCTATTAGTACTACTGGCGATGACAACTGTACATGTTATCGAAACAGATACATTTTGTATAATTTATCTTAAAATACACGATTTAAAAACTAAAAAAAATAAGTATTTGTGATTATAAGTTCTACTGAAAGTCTACCTTTTCGTACATTTCTTCAACTGAAATATATCAAAATATGAAAACGAAAGGTTTGCAATGAATAATCTTAATAAAATTCTTACCTTAACCTAAATGGTCTTGGAGAGAAACAAAGTTGTGAAACTTTTAGAAATAAAACTGATAGGTAAATCAGAGAGGCGAAACAACGCTATTATGCAAAAATATTTGAGAGTAGTAGAATATGCTTTAGAAAATAATGAAAATTAAAAAAATAAATATAAAATATTGTTTGCTTTCCAAGTTACAATAAAAACCTTGAAGGGAGATTGATGTATGTTTGGTAAGTATATATAAAATTATATACATACACTTATAAAATTATTAAAGTACCAGGATTATTGTTGTATAATTTTGTATTGGTTTCGGTCGTTTGTGTGTGGGAGAACCATACATTCAAATTGCAAGTATTAGGAGTAGGTCAGATTATCTTATATGTGATGTGTCATAAGGAACTGTACTGGAGCCGATCTGTTTTCTTTTCTTTGCCAATAATCTTTTTTTGCACACCCTCAACTCTAATTCAAGGGAAAACAAAATACCAAATTTTAGCATCACGAAATTCGACTAGTTTTGATAAACTACTTTATTATAAAATAACTTGCTTTGCGGGAGAAAGTGCTTCTATAATCACATAGCAGATAAAAGCATTTTTTATTTCTAACAGTATTACAAATTTAGGGTTGGTTGTCATAAAATGTTATGCGAAACTCATACGTCATACCTAAAAATGTATTTATTGCGATGTACCACTTCTTTTGTGACCTTCGTGAAATTTATTAAGGGTAGTTATGACACAAAAGTTTTATACTGGTGGAATTCAAAATATCCTGAGTCATTAGCATATATATATATATATATATATATATATATATATATTATATATATATATTATATATATATATTATTATAATATATTATTCATAAATATATGATAATAATATCCTCGTTAACTTATAATGATATATTTATCTATTAAATCAATTGAATTCTATTTGAATTTTGCAATTTTACTTCTTTTATAATCTAGACGTGGCTTTAATTGACGTTTATATATATATATATATATATATATATATATATATATATTATACTATCATTAATATATATATATATATATATATATATATATATAAATAAACGTCAATTAAAGCCACGTCTAGATTATAAAAAGAAAGAAGGTGGAAAATATTTGTAAAAAATTTAATCTCAACTTAGGA